>VJMH01006714.1:0-89378 GCA_009835185.1 Aphanomyces stellatus | reverse complement strand
CCTTTTCGGAACATGACCATGTAATAGGGAACGGGTGGAAATTCTCCACGTACGACGTGATTTTCGACATCTTCTTGGCCATCACGACGCTCACCAGTGTCCTCTACATCTCCAAAATCATTCGCACCCGCCGGACGCGAGCAGCAGCCAGCGGTGGCCTCATGGAGCGAGACACGTTCATCAGCTCGGCATGCGATGATTGCGAGGGAGATGTGATCCAGTACCGCGCATCGCTCACGCCCGTGGCCGCGACCGCCGCTCCCAACTTGGCGCAGTCATCACGTGTTTAATTTTTATGAAACGTATTTTGTTGGTGGGACGACTGGTGTTTGCGTTGTCGTCGTATTTGCATGTGGTCGTTGCGACGTTCAACAAAGATGGAGTTCAAGTATTGCGGTGCAATTGACGCTTGGGTTTAGCTTCTCGTAGGATACGCGGAAATGAAGAAGCAGAGTGTTGACATGACGGCCAACTAGGGCAGTTCCCAATGCAGTCGTTTGCGTGGTTCGATGCTGCTAAAAGGACGATTTCAATCACCCCTTCACACGTGTAAACGACAAAGCACGTGCCAGGGTGAGGGTAGATGCCCTCTGAAACTCGATAGCATCTGAGGTTCGTTCTTGTCTTTTTTGGCTCAAAAGCTGTTTCGTGTCACCCAGCTACAATTGCCTAATTGCACGTAACGCTTATCCATGGCTACAGGTGTCAGCATTGTTGTCAGCTTGACGGACAAACGAATACAATGCAGTGTGGAGAGACAATTTGGACCTTGAGCATGTGAACTTCTCGGCAACCTTTTGGAGGCGAAATAACGAGCATGAACCAAGTACTATATTGTACGTTGGAGTGGATAACAAGCTGCAAAGATGGCTTGCATCTTCGAGTACTTTGTTTTCGTTACGTACAAGCACAAGGCGTGTTGCACGTCTTGACTAGCGCTACCGATGAGTAGACTGATGAGTAGATGACCAGTTTCAACCATTTGGCATCCCACTTTCGTTCGTTCGCACACTTGTCCGGTCGCAAACGTGGTCTGTGTGCAGACCACGTTTGACGAAGTTGCGTTCGAAGCTGTCCTCGTGTTCGCATTCTTTCATAGCTCCTTTTGCATTGCAACAGTATGTCAAACTGGCTTAATGGATCAAACAAATGTCCACAGCACCTCCACGAAAAATGGCGTCGCAGGTTGTCAATGTCGCACTCATTGTGCAGATTTGTGTAGTGTGGGATTGACTTGGACTGGATCTTTCGACGCCAGTCCAGTTGAAGAAATAGACAACTCGTCATTTCAGCAACTGCAAAACGCCTTGCATGACTTCGCTGGTCATATCGATCCTCCTTGTCCAGCTTTTGGTCCACATCGTAGGCGCCCAAAACACACTCGTCTCAACCTGTCCCCCCAAGGCCACGACCACCCAAGCCAGAGATGATGGTAGTCCAAGCAACACAACATTCGCGTGTCTTCGCGCCGGAAACACAACTGTTGCCATCGTCCAGGTCAATGCAGCAGTGCTGAATTTGAGCGGTCAGAACATTGTTGCGGTCGAAGGGCTGCCAACCACGCCGCAGATCATGTAAAGGTTGTGTCGTTGCCGTTGTTGCTCATGTTGTTTCGTAGCGACTTGTCCAAGAATGCCATCCGCTCCATGAATGTTGTCCACGCCACCGTCTTGTCCTTGTCCGAACACACAACTATTGCCACGTGTATCTGCATGCTCAATTCCTGTTCATAGAAACCTTCGAGACAACGCTCTCACGACCGACGGGCTCGTCAACTTGCCTTCCGACATCAACTACTTGTACATCAACTTCCATCCTTTCCAGTGACGATGATCGCATAGAGATTTGAGCAATAATGCGATCGATCGCATCGATCTCACGACATTCAACTGGACGCGTCTGCCCAAACTCACGAGTTTGTACGGCTCGCTGCAAGGTCAAAATGTCAATTCGTTTGATTAGAAATCTCAGCGGCAATGCTCTCAAGAGTTTTCGCATGGCCAAATTTCCCCCAACGCTCACATCGTTGTACGCAAAACCAAATATTCAAATGCAATTCATGGCATCGCCTTAGGGATCTCTCAGGCAACCGATTTGAAACCTTTGAAGTCGACGCTGCGACGTTTGCCCAGTTGAATGATCCGTCGTTCCGTCTTGTCTACCCACTTGGCTTTCAAAACATTGCGTTCATTCGTGAGAAATGCAACCAAATCAGCGCCGCGTACGTCTCCAACTTTATGTGCATCGCTCCGTACGACACATCCCGCGCGTTCAAGAGTAAGCTTGTGAGGTTATGAACAACAACGTAAGCCGTGAATGGTAGACACTGATGAACCCGACAACTCACTCACCCAAATTGCGACCAACATATCGGCTTGTGTGATGGGCATCGGTCTGGCGGTGTGGGGGGTCAACAAGTATTGGAAACGGGAACGGATGGCGTACGAAGCAACGATTCGGCCTCGCGAACACACGATCGTCAGCTCCAACTGCGACGACTTTGAAGACGCGCCGATGCAATACCGAGCTTCAGTCACGCCGATTCGAGCGGCATGAACGATGTTCTATTGGCCAATCAAGACATTTCTAGTTTTGAGACAGCAATTTTGATTGCAAAAATATACGATCCGCTCAATGGTCGTATCCAACGCGTTAGTGGCACGATAGCTTTAACTTGCACAGCCAGCTGTATGTTTCCCTCAACGCTCCTGAGCAAACACGCGGAGGAAAGGTTCGACGACCTGCGCTCAAACTTGCACGAGGGAGCTGTTGAGTGGCTACTCCGGAGTACATGGTACGGTCCAACTGACTTGGGTAGAATCGCCTTGATGGGGACGAGAACAAGTGATTTCCCAATGACATGACAAAGTTCGCCACGAATGCACATCACCAGAGTTGACACCGGAGATTCATTGTCAAAGCTGAAGACGTTTTGTTCGCCAAAAATAGTCCAATATCGAATTGGAAAATGTTTAATCAATTCAGGTTGGAAACGGTGTTTCGCAGCTCTAAATCTCAAAAATTGGAATATTAGAGTTCGTATTTTTAGATTAGAAAGTAACAAATTTGCCAATTAACGTAAAATGCCGTACGCTCAAAACCGCAATGGTTTGCTTGATTTTAGCCAATCTGATGCAATAATGAAATTTTAATTGGTCAAAATGGTACGAAAGTTCCCTATGATTGGACAAAAGTAGAGAAAAGCCGCCACAGTGACGTGGTTTTCGCCTGTAAGAACGCGACGGAGGATGAAGAGCGGTACATATTTTGCCCATGGCGGAAGCAACGAAGGTCAAGCATAAGTCTCTGGACACAAAGTTTGTCTGTTCAATCGCGTTGCTTGAAGCGACCCAACAAGACAAGCGTGGAGAAGCCATCGATTAAAATGACTTTTGTGCACAAATCCAGTTTATATAGAAATTTGTATACAACCGTAGCTCTTTTGGCATCTCATCTTTTACGGATTTTTGGGTCAATAATGTTTGAGCGATCATAAAGTTGTGAATATTGGCTCGCCGTGGTAAAATAGAATTGCCAATTATATTGTCGATTAGGTACGAATTTGGAGAATCAAATCGCGCGAGCAATCCGATCACAAATCGTGCCCATTGGCTGAAATTAAATCAGACCATTTGATTGGTTCAAATTGGCCAATCATATCAGGGATGAGTTTTTCGTGCGTTTTCTTCGGACTTTGGTGTAGAGCAAAAGTCCAAAATTTGGAGCAAAAGCACAATAGCTGAAATCGCCATCTTTTCGTGCGAACTTTGCACAACGAAATTGGATCTGGCTTGCAAAATATAGAATTCTCCAAACTTTTTCATCTGAAAGCCGCGCACTAGCGGCATTTAACGATATTTGTAAATTTCATGGTAATATTTACGACTAAAAACTCGGATGTGATGCAAAATTGAAGGAATTTTTGGAGCTTCTCCTCAAGATCCCACGATGCCACATCCGACCGACACCCACATCTCTCCTTGAGTCCTTCCGTCACGATGAGAACAGGGTATTTGTTCAACAGGCAGAAAGAGGCTGCATAGTCCACCTTCATGTTGTTGTTCCTCTCCGTCCTTGTGACCGTCGTTGTTGGGGCTGCCAACGAGTCCACGGCGACGTTGCTTGGGCCGTGCAACGTTGGCGCCTACTGTCTCCAAGACACCGTTACTGGCATCATCACATCCATGTGGGCGAATGCAACCAGCCTCGACCTCGCCAACAGATCCATCGAGACCGTGATGGTCATGCCGACGCACCCAAGCTCGATGTACGTTGACTGACGAGCGATGCTCTGTATGGGTTGATCATGATGGTTGTAGCAATCTGTCGTTCAATCGCATCCGTATGCTCAATCAAGTGGAGCTCCCAACCAACAATGCCAGTTTGCGACTTTTGTAAGGATCATTGTTGGCAGTGCTGGCATTCGTTATTGTGCTCAAATGTAGGAACCTCAGCCACAACGCCCTCACATTGCAGCCTACAGGGCTTCCATCGTCCGTCCAAATCTTGTACGCAACAAAATATAACATCATCGTGGTCCAAAAAAACTCATCGTGTTGATGTAGGGACCTGGGTTACAATTCTATCACGGCATTTGACATGAGTTTGAGCTGGTCCTATACCCAATTGTACGATCAATTGAACTATAGAGCTGCCCGCATTCATGAGTACAATCTAGGTCGCTAAAGGCCAACAATATGTACTCGTTGATGTTGACGAGTGCCAACTTTCCACCCAACTTGATGGCGTTGTACGCTGGGCTGCATTGTGCTTCCAATAACAAAACACACTCGAGTAGGGACCTCTCAGAGAACCCGCAGTTGGTGCTCACGATCGACGATGTCGTGTTGGCCAAGTTGCTGCAGCCAAATTTCAAGTTGAATTTGATGACCAACCGGGCGAGGTCGGGGGCGTGTTCCGCAATGACAACACTAATTCAGTCGCAATTGGTCTGTGTCGTCAAAGCCGCGACGAGTGAGCCAACGACACACACCAGTACGTCGATATGCCAACGACGACGAATAATGTTGACGGCATATTCGTGTAGCTCAAGTGTTTACAATCCTTGTCTTGGTTCTGAGTGTCGCGTTTGGGTTTTGCATTGCCCTCTGTCGCATGTGGTGTTGCCGACCCCGAGACGATACTATTTATGTCCGAGGCACGATGTGCAGCTCCCTCAGTGTCCCCCTGGCGCGCCCCATCCAATTTTCACCCACGCCCGTACGGCCAAGTCGATTTGTGCATTAGTTGGTGTTCATTTAGGGTGTTGGAAGTTGATGGACACAAGTGTACTTTATGTAAGAAAACCAGTTTGGTCAATATGGGCTGTACTATGCAAGTCCAACATCGTACGCTTGTTCTAGTGTTCTGTTGGAGACAAAGAAGTATATTGCTCCGCGCGTTCTGTCGCACCTCCCTCGTTGTGTTGAGGGAGAACAACCATCATTCCGCAATTTGTAGTTTTGCCCACCTGCATTCTCATACAACAATTCATATGTTCAATAACGTCGGGTGTTTGTTGGCGCGGATGAAACACGTGGATGTGGCTTTTCAAGAGATCCGAGAAGAATTCCTTGCACCAATTGGGGTACGCCCATATTTTCAAAAGGCAGAGCATTCCTTGGTTGAGAACCACCATACACTTGGCAAAGACTAAAAATTACTTCCAGTTTTGCAACATTTAACTCCGCAGTCTCCCATTGATCCAGGATGTCTCAAACTACCGTTACGCGTCAATTCTTTTCGATTGCTTTGAAGTGGCAAAGATTTGTGTTCGAGGAACGCAGGAGGGGTGAAAACTCAAAGTCAAACAATTCCATTTCAAGCCCTCTGAGTGAAACAACCGTGTTCCTTCGTGGAAGGGGTGGTGCCCAACAGTGTGCTCAACATGACAAGCCAATCCCAGTATTTCCAACTTGAAGGCCGAACAAGACAGGCAATCATTGATTTGTCAAGGACAATTGGACATTGAAGAAATCGCATCGTCGTCATCGAGACATAAGCCCAGCATCCACGTTGCTCATTGACAAGTTCGCACCCAGGCGAGAAATCCATGAAATCATCGCGTTGCTTGATGCCAACGACCCGACGAGAAGGTCGAAAGTGCCACAGGAATTCAACCCCAGTGGTTTATATAAATTACCAACGTACTGCAAGTCACAGCTTGTACAAGAACAGAAACAAGGCGAGTGTGGTCGTCAATGGGTGGCTCGACTTGCGCCAGCAACGGTGGGTTCAAGTAATCGATACCTCGAAAAACGTCGTTTGGTTGAACCGGGTTGTTGGTCGCCTTAAAACCCGGTATTTGGTGGGATAAACCCCCTCATTGTTTGTATTTGACCGCAAAATGGGTTGACTCAAGCATTATTGACGACGACGACAATGACCCCAAGGACATGACGATGAAGAGTCTCAGATTAGTACGGATATGTCCGGATAAATATGGTCTACTCCGGAGTATTGCGGTTTCGATCCACTCATAATTCCGATGATTATTTAAAATCAAAACTCGTGATTTCATCAACTACCGATAAAACTCGCTCCAGACCCCCCCGGCATGAGGCGGCAGGTCCACTGCAAGACCATCCATTGAGTGATATCTCATTGGGCTGTCCACGGTGCTACACTGTCGTCGTACAACCTTGTTCCGGATAATAGAACCCACTTGGCCCAAGCACGTTGAAGTTCTGCCTGTGAGTCTCGCCATTCCACATCGCCCCATCCACAGTCACATCATTTTCGTATTCGTGGGGAGCACACGTATCCCATGGGCTCTACTTTTCAACTTTCACATTCGCACCAACATGTTGCTCTTCCTCGCCTGCCTACTCGCCTGGTCAGAGGCCGCGATGACTTTGCTCGATGCATGCAACACCACAACCAGCAGCTACTGCCTGCGTGACGGTATCAATGGTTCGATCACGCAGGTCGCCATCTTGTCGACCAACTCCGTTCTCCTCGACTTGTCGAACCAGCACATCGCCACAATTGCGATTCTGCCCACACTGCCCCTTGTCATGTAACTGTGTTTCGCCTCACCACACATCTTGACCCTCACTTGCGTCTCATAGCGACCTTTCGTTCAATCGTATTCAGGTGCTGCCCCAAGTTGACTCCCCCACTCTGGCTTTGTCCAACGTGCGACAATTGTACGCACCTCAATTCTTGTTGCTGGCTCACATCATGTAGGAACCTGAGCCACAATCTCTTCACGACACCGCCCAAGCCCCTCCCTCGGTCAGTCGAAATTTTGTACGTCAATGTTGGATGCTCCAATCATGACATGGCTGACGCATGTGGACATTGCCTTAGGGACTTGAGCTATAACTCGTTGACTGGGTTTGACTGGGTCCTCACATGCCCCTTGACGCAGCTGTGAGTCATATTGATTATGCAGATGACACGTCCCTCATATCAGTCCTCTAGGTCACTCAAGGGCAATAACCTCGGGTCTGTCATCTTGACAGTGGCGACCTTTCCCGCCAATTTGACAACCTTGTACGTTGTGTGGGACTTTCCTGGTTCAAACACGCGCATTTGAACTAGGGACCTGTCTCAGAACCCACAACTCGTGCTGACGTTAGATGACGTTGTCTTTGCCAAGGTGACGCGTCCAGGGTTCAAGCTCACGCTGGCCACCAACAAAACCCGCACTGCGGCGACATGCACGACATTTGCCACGCTCCAAGGTCAAAACATTTGTCTTCTTAAAACCTTGGACGCGACCAACGGCCCCTACTCAATCCGTACGAATGCAACCTTGTTGTCATATTCTGATGCCACTCGTCGTCTAGCTCCGTTCCTCATGGGCATTGCGCTCGTGATCAGTCTGTTCGTGGGGTACTGCGTCTCGATCTGCCGCATGTGGTGTTTCCGGTCCAAGGAAAGCGAATTGTTTGAGCGCGGGACGATCTGCAGCTCCGTCGTCGACGAAAAGGACTTTGAAATCGCACTCACGCCGATACATATCCAGCACTCCATGCGTTTTGTATGACCAAGGCTTAATGACCTCAACCATTATCAAACCTTAACTACTCCCGCGGTGTCGACACGTCGTCACTGTGCTGTTGCTGGCTGAAAAACGCCGCCGTCGAAGCATAGGCAGCCGAGTCGATGGATAAAACATGCTGGGCAAAGGCAGCTTTGGTCAATGACGGTGTCTTGTCCTTCGGTGCTGCGTCGATGGCTTCGTTGAGGATCGAATTTCGAGGCGATGTCACGCGCGACGGGGGTTTCTCTGCCGGCGGCTTCATGGCCTTCTTCATAAACACGGGGCTCGATCGAATGGCAGGCGGACAAGAGCCATGTGTTTGTCGCAACGACAAGAGAAACGGCAATGTATAGACCAAGCGTTGAGGCAGTGTGGGCGCGGACGGCACCACGGAGTCTTCCTCAGCGATAGGCTTGGGCACGGTGGGCATTGGACTCGATGAAACTTGTGGGCTCACTGCGGGAGTCGATGCCTTTTTGGCCAGGGGGGAGGATACATGTCCAGCAGGCGCTGGCACATTGAGCATTGAGTTAGTTGCACGTCCTGCAATCGCGGTTTGGTTTTGCTGGATGAAACACGGCTGGCAGTAGAACAGACCCTGCCAATCTTGGATTGTACCATCGGCGTCCAAGCATTTGGCACAGAGCATCCCATCGTCGCCTTCTTCGTCGTCTTCATCGTCATCGCCACTCGCTTCGGCATAATACGCGTCATAGCAAGGCTGGCAGTACAATTGGTCGTCCGTGTCGCGCGTCAAATCGCCCTCGGCAAACAGATCGCCGCACGTCGCGCATGGATTCCGTTCAGGCCCTGCTATGACCTCCGTGTGCTGGCGCTCAAAGCACACAAAGCATAGGGATTGCTTCGCCAGACGCTTGATCCGCTGGTCCGCGGCGTGGCAGATGTCGCACGTCTCTCGGTTCTCCTCCAGGTCTTCTATCGCGACTGCGATCAAGGCGATACTGGGACGCAGCATCGGATCTCGAAGCACGCCGCACGTCGTCGCGATCTCGAGCGCGTATTCGTAAAACTCGACCGCTTCCACGTGGCTGCAACAAACGTCCCCGAGGTTCTTGCTCAGGACGAACGTCGCCGCGAGGTCTCCCTGCGTGTAGGCTTCCCGTAGACACGCCCGCCAGCATGATTCCGCCGCCTGGAGCCGTCCTGTGCGATACAAGCGCCGCCCTTCAACGAGCGCGGCATCCAACGCGCTTGACCGAGCCATCTTGTCAAATTAATTATCCGTATCCGGATAGCCGATGTGCAGATGGACAGTGGAATGAATTCTTCGCAGAGCGCGGGTGCGCCGCACAGGCTGTGCCGCGCTCCCGCGCTATATATGCCTCCCTCGGCGAGGCACAAGCACGTGACCTTCCACACCAACATGCAGAAACCATTTTTCTCTTTAGGGCTGGTCTGGATGCCATCAATAACGGCGCAAAATTGCCAAAATACGGCAAGAAAGTCCGGATAATTTGATTTATGACATTTTCAACAAAATGGCGTGTCTGGACACCAAAATTGTCCATAAAATATTAGCCATATTATGGTCCAAAATGACATAAAATATATGGAGCTCAGACCCCCATTTTTTATGGAATTTGGAATATTGGGAAAAAGAGTGAAAATGTCATTACAAGGGTGGCCCTTTGATTTGGATTGCGGACAGCACTAGCTCCAAGAAGCGAATTTTCAATGTGCCCCCAGACCCCAGCCTTGAGAACGCGGCACCAACCCCGTAGCATGTATCCATTCCGCGTTGGATAAATAACTTAATATTTACTCATATCCCTCTCTAATCTACGGCGTTGGGTTCGACGCTGGCGGCGGCGGCTGTTGTTGTTGCGCCTGTTGCTTGTTTTGTTGTTGTTCGACCAACCGGCGGATTTCCGTGCATCGCGGCACCTGGCATTCGTTGATGGGTTTGGTGCACTGCTTGGCGTGTGCACTCAAGAGCCCAACGATTCGTTTGCACAATTGACATGGACCCACCTTGCGCGCTTCGCACGTCGCACCGTGCTTGAGCATCGCCCGCATGCGATTGCAATTCGTATACGTACATGCTTCGCTCAACTTGCACAAACTTGCATGCTCCAGCTGTACGAGCAACTGGGGATCCACGTTGTGAATGCGCTGTTGATTCGCCGCCGGGGTAGCGCTTGTGGCTTGCGCAGGTGTTGCCGCGGTGGGGGCCGCGGCAGCAGGGGCGGGTGCCGCAGTAGACACCGCGGTGGCTGTCGGGGCTGGTGTGGGGGCGGCAGATGTTAATGCACTCGGGGCAGGCATGGCGGCAGCAACGGGGGCGGTGGCAGGTGTGGCTGCGGGGGTGGTTGCCGGGGTGGCAGCAGGAGCAGCGATAGGGGCGACCGCGGGGGTCGCTGCCACCGCCGCTGGGGCAATAGGGGTCGTGATGGGGGTGGTCTCTGCCTCGGGGGAGACGTCGGGCTTTTGTTTCTTGGTTTGCATGCCCTTGCCTTTGCCTTTCTTGGGGCCAGGGCGCTTCTTTGCATTTTTCTTGACCGTGCCCGCGGCCGAGACATCGAGCATGGACGCCTCCAAGTTGTGTTGATCGATTTCCGCCGACGTTTTGTGTTTCGGCTGCGGAATCGAGACGATTTGGAACGCATGGAGCGGGTGCTCGTGCTTGGTCTTGGCGCGGCAGCCTTCGCAGAGATTGAAATTGAGGCAAATGGAGCAGTTCCATCGCTTTCCCGATGTCAGTGTCATGTTGCACTTGTGGCACGAAAACGTAAACCCGGTCGTGCCTTGATTGAACAAGTGATACAAGACCATCATGGACGAGTGTTTGGACCGGCGGATTTGGTCAAATTGGCAATGGTTGTTTTGGCAATACATGAGGAAAGCCTCGCGCGTGTCAAAGATCTCACACGGCATGAGCTCGTCCGTGTCTGGCTCGAGCGCCAAATCCTTTCGTTCGGCCTCGCCTTCCAGCAAGAGCGAGCTCGACGAGCACGACAAGCTCAACTCGTACTTGACTTCTTGGATGTCCATGCCCGAATACGTGTACGTGGATGGGTCGCTGCTGGCCTGCACGGAGGCGTAAATGTCCAGCGCCTTCTTCGCACCGACCACCGATGCCTCGACGCGCGCTTGCAACGTGTTTTTACTCGTTTCGTAGCAGTGGGCACAGTAGTAGTGCTGGTAGTGCCGAGGCATCATGGACGACTTGATCGCGACCGTCTTGGCCTTTTTCAGCGATTCAATCACTTCGTTCACGCCATCCGACGGCGTCAGTGTCTTTAGCGTCCAATACGCCCGATTGATGATGCTGACCGAGCACTTGTGGCACCGTGGGTGCAAATCCACGACAAAGAAATCTTCTTTCTGGGGCTCCAAAATTGCCTTGAGCTTTTGCATGATTGGGTCCGAGTTGACTTCCCCCTTGTTTTTGGATTGTTTGTTGGGGAGGCTCGTGAGATCCATCGGCGAGGGTTCAATCGGGGCGGCCGCCGCGCCGCCAGTCGATGGGTCGTTTGGATCGCTCGACTTTCGGTGGCTCGACTTGCCCGTGGTTGGCTTGGCCTTTTCTTCCACTTGTTTGATCAAATCTTCGGCCAACCTCGGCCAGTAATCGCCTTCAAAATAAGGCAACTCCAACGCCGTTTTCCGCTTCATGTAGTACTCGGCGTACAAATTGCTGATGCTGTACAGCAACCCTTCCTTCTTCGCCCCCTGGAGCAGTTTGCTATACCACGAACGCAGCCGCGCCGCCTTGGGGATTTTTTGGTTCTCAGGCTTGCAAAAAAAGATGTAATCGTCGCCCTTGAGCGGTGGGCACGACCAAATGTGGGCAGTGTGGTACCCCCGCATTTTCGCATCTTCCAAAAAGCCGACAATGATTTGCTGGTGCATCAAGACACGAAACTTCTTGGGTTGAAAGTAAGCAACCGAGTCCAAATACGAAATGTAGACCCGTCCGCGATTGGGCTCGGCACACGTGTCGCCATATTCTTGCACGTAGAGCGTGAAAATCAAAACGTCGACGCCATCGAGCTCTTGAAAGACGCAGATGCATCGGGACCTATAGGTCAATTCGAACTTGTCCTTCTTTTCCTTCTTGACCACGACCGATTTTTCTTCCATTTTGACCTTCTTCACAACCTCGCCCGTTCCGTTCTTGCTGCGCTTCACCGCGTTTGAGTCGGTCGTTTTCGATGTGTCCTTGGCCGAAAATTGCTTCGCCATGCGCGGCTTGATTTGAACCTGCTTGTCCACACTCAAAACTTCCCGGATCGTGATGGCAAACGAGGGCTCGGGTGTGTTGGATCTTGGGTGGAGCGCGCTGCTGCCATCGCTTTCAATGTTCCCCAGCGACCCCAGGCGGCTGATTTCTTCCTGGTGTGCTTTGGCCAATGCATCGACCACACGCTTCTCAATGCGGTCGGCCATGCGTGTCTTGGGCAACCGCTTCGCTTGGAGCGGGAATTTGGTCGTCGGCATTTGCCCCGCTTGACGCTGCTTGATGGTGCAAAATGGGCACACAAACTGCTCTTGCTCGCCCGAAATCGCGTGGTTCCGTTCGTTGAAGAGGCCGCAAATTTGATGGTACCACAATTTGCACGTGTCACACGCGACCCACGGTTCTTCGGCGACTTCGCTGTTTTTCTTTTTCAGCAAAAGCGCCTTGGTCAGGGGTGGGTCGCCCGACGCCGCGTTGGCCGAGACAGGGAGCAAACTCATGTCGAGTGGGCCGTCTTTCATTTGTTTGAAGCAGCTGGAACACCAGTGATACTCGCCACGGGGATCGCTGTAATAATGCGTGTGTCGACGGATGCGACCCGCACACGGACCACTGCAAAAGAGCATGCACGGGGCAAATTTAAACGAGTCGCCGCCGCAGAGCTGACACATTTCTTCGCGTCGTTGTTCGCAGCGGTTCTTCAATTCCGATTCGAGTTGAACTTTCAAAGCATTCAGCTCCTCTTCAAACTTGACCAACAGCCCCTTGGCCGCTTGGTTGAATTTGTTGGTGCTGCTGTTGTAAGCGATGCAATTTTCAAACGTGAGCCGCACGTCCGAGGCAAACGAGTCGACGCTCACATAGTGCTCGCTTTCGAGGCGTTTCTTGATCGTGCCCAAATCCATCGGGCACTTGATCACGTCCAAATAATCCGGGATGTTCCATTGGATCGGGTCCACGGGCGTGTTGAACGCCCATCCGTGTTCCGTCTCCATGAGTGACGTCAGCAATGGCAACAACCGGTTCTTGAGTTCGATCAACGAGATGTGGCCACAAAAATTAAACCGCAACGACTTGATGTGTTCATCCAACTGCGCCTCGGTCATCGAATCCAAGTACGAAATGTCTTGTTCGTTGTTGTGAGTGTTTGTCGGGGACGTTTGAGGGAGCACAACGGGAATCTTGAATTCGGGCTCCATCTTGATCGAGCCACCCAAAGTCAAGGCGGTCTGCGGTTTTGTGCCTTGCATTTTGCTCTGCTGGCGCTCCTTGGCCTTTTCCGCTTTGAGTTTTCGGATTTCTTTCTTCTCCTTGTCGGTCGGAACCTTCTTGAGCGCATTCATGGCCGCTTGGGCTTGAGGCGTCATCAATGCCATCTCTTTCTTGATATTTGTCTTGGGCTCGGCCTTCACAGCCGACGGTTTTGCAGTCGGAGTTGGCATGGCCATGGTCAACGCTGCCCCTGCCGCGGCCGGTGGTTTGGGTTTTGGCTTGGGTTTCGCCGGCGCCTTCACCTGAGTTGATGTCGGAGCAACTTGTGGTGGCGCCTGCGGTGTTGCAGCGGCAGCAGGGGGTTGAACCAACATCATCGGGGGTTTCATGTCGATTGGTTCGGCGGTGGGCGCAGACATAGCGCCGCCTGGTTGCATTGGCATGGCAATCGGCACCGTGGTCATTTGTCGGATCAAAATTTTCACTTCGTTCGAACATGACTGGGCAACCGACTGCAATTCTTGCGGATTCGTTTTCGTCGAGTCGATGATTTTAATTGCATGGCGCACTGGCACACAGACGCCGCAATCTGGCTTTTGGCATTGCTTGAAATGGGACAGCACATACCGCGAGCTGATGCAATGGTCCGTCGTGCATTGCGACTGCCGGCACTCGCAAATATGTTTCCACAGCACTTTCATGTCGATACAATACGTCATGGGGCAAATGGTCACCGTGCACGTGCTGGCGTGGCGCAACATGCACAGTCGGTCTTGCTGTCGACGCAGGACATAGGCTTGACTTGTGGGATTTTGAGTTCGAATGGCACTGCACACATAGCATTGCATGTCGCGGCACTTTCGGTAATGCGAGAGCAATTGGCGCGTCGACTTGCAGCCAATGGTCGTACAATCCGCGTCGGAACAGTTGGACACGTGGGTCAAGAGCACTTTGACCTTGGCACAAAAGCCTTCGTCGCATGGGTTGTTTTGACACGTCCGCGCATGCTTGAGTTGGATCAATCGTTTCCGGAATTCTTCCCGCCGTTGCTTGGGTGTGACTTCTGGCATCCCCGCGGCCGTCGGTATGGCTGGTGCCGTGGCCGCTGGTGCGGTTGTGGGCATTGCGGTTGCGGACGGTGGGATCGACGGCGTTGCGACCGCGGCGGCGGCGGCAGCAGCATTGTTCAACTTGGCAGCGGCGTTCATTTGCAATTGATGCTGCAATTGTTGAATTTGCTGGAGCTTCTGCAGTTGCAATTGTTGCATTTGCATCTGTTGAATTTGCTGCAGTTGGATCTGCGGGTGGACATACTGCGACGGCGCGTTCACGTTGAGCAGGTTCAGATTCATGCCGCCATAGGGGACACGGTTTTGCATCATCCCCATCGCCATGGGCATGTTCAATGGCATGTTTAGCGCCATGTTGGCCGCAGACGAGGCTTCCAGTTCAGACGTTGGCATTTCCAGGGGCTGGTCGCTGATGCCACTGGCCATTTCGTCAGCTTCCCGCTCCAACTCTTCCAGAATATTCGTGCCGTTGTTGGTGGAGGGCGCGGGGGCTGAAGCTTGCTGCGCCGCTTGTTGCGCTGCTTGCTGTGCTTGTTGCGCTTGTGCTTGCTGCGCTTGTTGTGCCTGTTGGGCTTGTTGTGCTTGAGCTTGTTGCTGCTTGTTCAACAATTGCATCTGCGCGTGGAGCTGGGCTTGTTGCATCTGCAGGTGATTTTGCATGGCTTGGTTCTGCGCAGCCTTCAACTGCGCCGCCTGTGCGGCTTGCGCAGCTGCAACAGCAGCGGCTGCGAGAGGCACCGCCGTTGGGGTCGGTTTTGCCGCGGCGGCTGCTGCTACAGCGGCCGCTGCCGCGGTCGTTGTGGCGCTCGGCGTGACTGTCACTGTCGGTGTAGCGGCGGGAGCCGCTGGTGTGGCCACTGCGGCAGCAGGTGTTGGTGTTGCAGTGGCTGCTGTGGCCGCGGGTGTATCTGTGGTCGCCGATGCTGCGGCCGCGGTCTGCCCCTGCTGTAGCTGTTGCGCTTGTTGCTGTCGCCGCCTTGAGTTGTCCAGTGCGCGCTGCAAGCGGACTTTCAAGGTCGTCAAATTGCTATATTCTTCCTTGGAAGAGGAGTTCATATAAAGCGTGTGCTCGAGCCGCCGCGCGATTTCTCGCGGATTGTAATTATTTGCCGCCGGGCGATTTGCGCTCTTCATAATCAAACTCAATCTAGTCGGCAGTCGGCATGAGCTCATATCCTCGGAATGTTGAGCATGAATTCAAACGTACATGATGCGCGCAATGTGTTGTCGCGCGGCGCGGTCGTTTTCTTTGTTCCGCCACTCCTCGCCCGATGGGTTCGTCGTCGGTGCTTCCGTACCGTCCGTGCTCTCGTCCAACTCGGTTGTTGCTGGGGCAGACCCAACAGCGTTGGAGTTGGCGAGGTTCGGTGTGGCCTGAAGCCCCGCGTTCATAAGTTGCTGCGGCAGAATCGCATAAAGACAATGTCATCGGGCAAAGGCACATACTGTGTTCATATTTCGAGATCAAAGGTAGTCGCAATTGCCGATGAAGAATTCGTTCGATGTCTCTTTACGAATGTACCCTAAACGAAGAATGAATGAGTTTGTGGATTCGACAAGAAGGGGTTCCGGCATGGAATAATGACGAACGCCCCAGCATCCGACGACGACGTGCCCTTTCCCGAGAATCCGAGGAAGGGCACCCGCCGGTAGATCCTGACTGGGGCGCCATAGTATAGAGGTCCAGACGCTTACCTTTAACTCGATGTGTCTTCGCGACCCGTCAATGGAGATCCTTCGTTCCGACTTCAGAGGGGACCTCGGCGACGATGTGATGGAAGGTCGACCTGTTGGGGGCCAAAAAATTGTCACGAAGACGGAATTGATTCGCACTTCGAGCTTCTTGGGCTTCTTAGGATGCGAACCTTAAGACGAGCCGGTGTCGGTGTCGTCTAGTCCTGGGGTTACCGAGATGGAGGCGGGCGAAGTAGCGGTGGCTCTCCGTCCCAGGTATTACTCGAGTTTTCGGTCAAAAAACCCCACAAGCGAAAAACCCAAAATGAAACGACCCCCTCCCCATTTTGGCCTCTCATTGGTAGAAATACCCAAATTCGACGCATGGATTGGCTAAAATTAAATAATTTAATTTTTTGATTGGATAAAAATGCCGGCAATTCACCCCCAGCCTCCACAATTTGGCGCGCGATTCGACCGTCGTCCTTGGGCATGCTCCATCCGACCGACCCCGCGTCTCGAATTGCAACTACGTCCAAGAATTGACCGTGAACTTTCTGGGAAGCAATCGGGGGCTTCCAGGCGCTCGCTAATTACGAAATGGCGCCAAAGCATGTAAAACCAGCCTGGTCTGGCTCTTTTTGTATTGTCTTGATGATGCATGGCATGCACGACGTGCTCGATGGAAAATTAAATCCTCCATGAAGGGGGAAATTCTAGAAAGGAGATTGCGTGCATTGCCTGGTTGTGTATTCCTTTCATAAGCTTGGTGACTATGTTTGCCAAGTCAGAGGCGTTGCAACATCCTCAGTTGTGGTAGGTCGTTTCCAAGTCCCCGTATCCCGCCGAGACGACAAATGAAATATGTTCCCCAAGTCCAGCGAGGAAATATCTAGGGGTTCGATTGCGAGAAGATGACTGCATGCTGCCCGGAAGTCATCGACTTCCCTTGCCACTCAAGGGGGAGCGAAGAGGGGAGAGGGGGTGCCTCACCCACAAAAAAATACGTTTCTTCTGCGTATCATCCCCCGTGATACCTCTTCTCTGTGTCAGTGCATGCAGGGGGGCGACACGGTCGTGTCCTGAATGCACCAGTCGTCCAAAAGCAACGCGAGGATTTGTTTTGGTGGGTACTGTATTCTATTTGACAGTTCGTCTTGTTCTGATATTTAATAGTGCAATACTATTATGTCTCACAGGGTATCGATACAAGGATTTGTTGGAATTCTGTGCACCCCACATGCAAAAATGTGTTGCCGATGGCTCCTTGCTGTCGCTATCTGTCTCGTTGTCTCTGTGTATGCGAGCATTGAGCTGCAGAACCCCGTGAATCGAGGCAATCAAGAGGTTCAATTTGTTCTCACGGGCGCGACCGATCCAGTGCTCAAATCGCTCAAGAACGCGGCGCAAGAAACCATCGCAAGCGACGAAACGTGGATTGCAGGTGACGGCACGTTCACGTTCACGCTGGACGCCGCAAAAGCGGTGCCGGGTCTGTACAAGCTCCACGTCGTGGACGGCAAAGCGAGCAAGGTGTTCCATGCGACCTTGACGACCCGTGTCCAAGTCGCAACGGCCGTCGTGCAAGGCGAATCGCTTGCGCCAGGGTCCAAGTTGACAGCGGTGCCTGCGCTCGAGTCGGCGTCCGGGGATACCTTTGCCGTCGACGTCTCCTTGACCGCTCCTGGGTCGTCCATGCCGCTTCTGGCCCATCAAGCGTTTCTTCGCTTCACCCATCGCGCGACCAACGTCGACACGACCTTCATCTTGGCGCCACGATCCCACAACCAGCTGGTCACAACCGTCCACATCGGGTCCGAAAGCCACACCTTTTCGTATCTCTCTGGCATCCACGACATGCAACTGATCTTTGGGGACGCCATGTTCGAGGTAACTACTCCATCATAACACGCGTCACCTTTTCGCTCTAGAATGCCATCGTCTGGGACATTGGTGCTGTTGATCTGACGCTCGGCGCGGCGCCGATCCCGCCGCCGTTGCCCCTGTACACCAAGCCCCTTCTCCACGAGAGCGACGTGACCTTGCACGCGCTGCCGGAAATCACTCACGTCATGCGGCCGCCGGCGCCGCGCCCGCCCGCCGCACTCTCCATGGTCTTCACGGCGCTCGTGCTGGCACCGCTCGTCGGCTTTGTCTTCTTTTTGCACCAACACGGCGCCGCGCTGTCCAAGTTTCCATCTGGTGTCGGCGCGCTTTGGTCCATCGGGTTCCTCGCCTCCGTCGCCGCCATCCTGGGCCTCTATGTCACGTATTGGGTGCAACTCACGATGCTCGACACGTTGGGGTACTTGGGCGTCTTGGCGCCCGTAGCTTTTCTTTGTGGCCACCAAGCACTGCGCTCGCTCGTCCCCAAGCCTAAACAGGACTAATCGTATTTTAATCGTCACCTTTGGTTGTGGCAACCCTGTGTATGCGTTTTTGCCTTTGCCATCGATATCTTTTCTCGCTCAACGATCTGTCGCCATCGATTGTGTGTCTTGGTGATACTTAGCAAACCATTGCAGTCAAATGTCGTGACATGATTGAACGCAACTATTGGCCACGCATTATTTTTGTCGTTGATGAACCTCGTGTCGTTTGAACAAATAGACCTGGCAGCGCATCAAAGCAAAGTGTTTAGTTGAATGACACAAACAGATACTAGATTGCACGTCGCGGCAGTGACTGGCTCCATCGTCCAAGAATCGAACCGAGATTAGGGTTGATGCTCGCTCCGAGGGACTTGTGGTGCGTAATGCTCTCCGCATTGATTTTACTCTGTTTTGCACTCGAAAACAATCCCGAGTCTGTCAATATGCACTCTCTGTGGTTGTAGGCACATCGATCATGATATTCACATCGAGCCCGCCATTGAGCAAACTCGAACAAAGATAATCAAGGCATTGACCATTCATTTTTTCGACGACGTGCAAGTGGAGCAGTTGCTCGTCGTATACCTAGGCGGCTGTCGCGCGGATGGCACAGCACACACAGCACTGCATGTTGCGACAGAGGTAGCAATGCAAGAGCATTTGGCGCGTGGACAAGCAGAGTGGGCGTGGGCAATTCTCGTGGGAGCAATCGGCCATGTGGCCCAGTAGCTCCTTGGCACTGGCGCAGTAACTTTCGTCGCACGCATAGTCTGGGCACGTGCGGGCGTGCTTGATTTGCACCAGCCGAGTGCGGAATTGTGCGCGCCGTGCCTCAGGTGTTGGTATGCTTGGCGTCACCATTGGCATTGCTGTTTCAGATGGCGCGACGGCCACAGTCACGCTGGTCAAGCTGGCTGGCATCTGAAATAAGGATCGTTGGTTGATTCTAGATAGATAGTCAGGAAGAAAGGTGTGGTTGCTGTCGTACCTTGTTTGCTGAGGCACGTGGATACCAGAGGCAATATGACAACTGCTTTCAGAGATCCACTCTGTAGAATCCCTCTGCATAGATGAAAGGTGGCGAGGATGACCAACACGTATCCTACGCGCAATGACTGAGGCGTGTTGGTTGTATTTTACTGTCCTCTGAGGGGCTAGGGTAAAACACTATACCTTGTTTTAGAACTTTGGAAGATTACGACAAAGGAAAGGAAGAGTTGAGCCGCCAAGTACAGCCTTAAGTCGATGCCTCTGGCGTCGATTGTATGTCTTGTTACAGTGCTGCTTGAGGTCGAATGGCACTCGTGATAAATTGAAGGCAAGGGTATGTTGTTGTCAGGCGGAATCCAGGGCATCGTTATGGATATGTATTGACTTGCAACGGGGCTATCAATGAACATCCATTGGCAAGAGGGGGCTCTCGGCGAGCAGATGCGGTCAAAAATTGAGAGTTGATTCATGACACTGCACCATATTACATGGCACTCGTGCCAGGACACTTATCGAGCATTTCTATCTTTAGGCAACGTACGTTCGAATGGCAGTGCACGCACAACACTGCACGTTGCGGCACTTGTAGCAGTGTCCAAGCATGCGACGCGAGGACAAGTGGCGTAGCGTCGTGCAATCCTCGTCGGCGCACGTGGCTGTGTGGTCGAGGAGCACTTGGACTTTGGCGCAAAAGACAAAATCGCACGAATGTTCGGGGAACATGCGCGCATGTTTCACTTGCACCAATCGCTTCTTGAAGAGTTCATGTCGCTGTGGTGGCGTCAAGTCGCGCGTCGCCGCCGTGTCCACGAGCATGACCGGGGCAATGTGATGAGGCAATGTCGTCATCGTGCGGCCTTGCATCTGGCATCAATTAGTTGAGGTCATGCGGATGTGTCGAGTGCATTCACGAACCTTTGCTCTTCTCTTGTTGATGGCAAGTTAAGTTGTGGATGTCGTTGTGCGAGCGCAACAAATAGCGAGTAAAATACTGGGTCGGTCGCCGAGGATTTTACGCACGCTATCGTTGTCTGTCGTTGCCAACAGGAACATTCTTCATGATGTTTGTCGACTTGTCAATGAGGTCTTTGTTGAAGGCCATGATCCAACATGGCATGGGCAGTGCTGTTTATATAGTGCCTTTTCATTACGCCTGGAGTTCTTTCACCGCGTCTTCTTCGTCGAAGGGGTCGAATGCTAGGCACGCTTGAGCGTCGGTGCTTGGAGCAGCTCGCGTCGGTTGTTTGTCCTTGCTGTCATTGTCGTCGAGTGGCATGACAAGTGGCGTGTTGGCAGGTGGCAAGTCGCCGACCAACAGCTCCAACATCGGTGTGCACACACGACTCACTTGCACCAAATCATCGAGAAAGGCTTGCCACGTTTGAAGGTTGGCAGTGTCTTCCGCTGCCGTCATCGTCGTCGTTTGTGGTGTGGCGGTCAATTGCTGACGGTGCAATTCCTGCTTTTGAGCCACGAGCGTCGCGAGGGCACTCTGCGCGCGGTCTTTCAACGTTGACACGTCGCTGTATGCGTCGGTCGAGGTCGCGTTCGTGTAGAGCGTTTGCTCCAATCGCCGCGCTAGTCGTTTCACACAGTCAACGTCGACCGTCATCGCTCGCTTCTTGACGCTCCTTTGGATCAACTTCACCCTACGGACGTGGCTAAGTGGGGATGATGTCGTACGGCGAAACACGCACAGAATGCGTGCGATGTGTTTACGAGTGGCTTGACTCTCGGCCTTTCGCCACGCTGCGTTCGCTGTCATGGATCTCGCTCTGGTCGTGCTCAACAACGAAAGGCTACAAAAGACAAGAACTCGAATGGGATGTGTACCTGTGGTTTGGACCAGGGCTGGGTGTCGTCAAATGGCTCAATGGCAAACTTCGCACCAATATTGGTATTCGCTGGCTGACGAAACATCGTGCGACGGATTTTACGGCCTCGCGACACAGTTTATTGCCATGTCGTCAGGCCTACACGAATCAGCATATGACATTGTCCACCTGAGTCGAATCCATGGCAAAGTTTCAGATGTCGTTGACATCGAACGATGGGCCTACGACACCAAACGATAATAATATATATAATCAATTGGCACCCAAATCCAAGGGCCAGAAATGGCTGGTTTAACGTGCGTTCAATGTTGGGCCACCAAGACACGTATTAGCACAACATGGTGCGATATCTACTACTGGTCTGTCCTTGGCACACTGTACCATGGCTCGACTATGGCGCTCGTTGCGGCGTCGCACAGCCAACGTCATCCAAAGCATGTCCAACGTCGATCGGACTCGTGCAGGCGACTGGCGGCCGGATGCCATTGCACACAACACACTGCATGTCACGGCAGTGGCTGTAATGGGACAGCAACCGCTGCGTCGACTTGCAGCCCATGGCTGTGCATGCCGCGTCCGAGCAGCTGGCTACGTGTATCAGATGGGCTTTGAGCATGGCGCAGTAGGGAATACAGCATTCCAATGCTTGGCATGCGTTGCCATGGTTGAGCTGGATCAGTCGTGTCCGAAACAACTTGAGCTTGACTGCCGGTGTCACGTCGCTCGTACACGCGCCGACTAGTCCAAAGTTCTTGGGCGGACCGATCGGTGCCATGTTCGTTGTGGTGATTGAAGGCCATGGGTGCGTGGTCGTTTCGTTGTCTTGGGCTTGTGTCGTCTGTTGACAGAGCTTCGTGCTGGTTGAACTCCGATCGTCCACACCGCATGGTGGTGGTTGCACCATCGTGCCAGGGATGGTTAATGCTGGCGCTTCCAGCACTGGCATGCCGTCGTCCATGTCGCCGGTCAGCATTGCGTCCGCCTCTCGCTCCAATTCATCCAAGAAGGCATGGATGGGATCAGTCGACGTCGCCCTGGCGTGGTGTAGCTGTTGCATTTCTTGTCGTTTGGCCAGCAATGCGTGCAGGGCGTCGTGCGTGCGAGCTTTCAACGTCAGCACGTTGCTGTACGCTTGAATTGATGTCGCGTTTGTGTAGAGCGTTTGCTCCAACCGCCGTGCGAGACGCAGCACGTCGTGGCTCTGTATTGTCGCCATGGCGCCGCTCATGCTCTGCGCGATCAAACGCACCCTAGGATGATGCAAGGGAAGACGAGCGGATGCATCCTCGGGGGACGTACAAGAGGCGCGCAATGCGTTTTCGGGTGCTGCGGGACTCGGCGCTCCGCCACGCTGTGTTTGCTGTCATGTGTTGTGGGGCTGGTTGTTGCACGGACGAGACGTGATAGATAATAGTTCAAACGGACTCAAAATGAACAGTCAGATAGTAGTCACGAGGCTGGAGTCAAAACGATAATAGTGTCGTGTATTCCCTTGAAGTCTTTGGGATGAAATCCACCCCCGGATTTTTGCTGTAAAATGCAAACCTGACAGGCATCGGTTTTTACAATCCATCATCATCATGGCAATCGGTGGTTGACAACTCATGCGAGTTTCTCATATATCCATGTAGGCAATGTGAGGCCAACCTGACGTCGCCTCGTCTTCACCGAGGCAGACTCGAGTCCATTGATCGTCTGTCGTATTGAAACAATCCCATCATAGCATCCAACAACCACGTGTGACAACAACGCCGTGTCGCTTCTGGATAAGTCTTTGTCCAGCCATGAATTGGCGGCGCACATGGTCCCATAATGGTCTTGACGCACGCCAAATCAAGGTCGTCTCAACATGTTCGCACGATCGTTCTAAAGGGCACCGACAAGGGAAAAGCCTCTATGGTACATCGATATCATTGAAGCATAGCTAGTGGGGATGCTCCTACGTGATAGAGTTGGCCCACGGGTCATTGGATCGGTCGAGGTACACTAGAACAACCATGCACAACACAGCCATTGGTCCACAAAAAGAACATTACAATCGTAGCCGGATATGCATTTCGTCATTGTTCGACTCGAGTCTTTTGGAGGTACGAACATAAAATCTATTGCCCAACGTACAAGTGGCGCCTCGCTGGACTCGCTTGCCATAGGTCCGCGTCGTGTTGTTGATGTGCGTGACCCACAATCAATTTGATTGGGTTTGCAAACAGCCTCGGTTGTTGGGGCGACACGTCTTCGTGCAAACTGGCCCAACGCGATTCAATACGATCAACTACACCTTTTGACGATCCGAATACGCTATCTCAAGGCATCAGGGTCTCGTCAATACGATCAACTACACCTTTTGACGATCCGAATACGCTATCTCAAGGCATCAGGGTCTCGTCAATACGATCAACTACACCTTTTGACGATCCGAATACGCTATCTCAAGGCATCAGGGTCTCGTCAATACGATCAACTAGTTTGCCACGCAAAAGTTGGCGTCCAGATTGAATGCTGCATTTTTGTGACGACGGCAAAACCAGTCAATGAAACAACCAAGACAAACATGAATCCATGTATTTTTCTTTCTTGTGCCTCTGGCGCATGTCCCAAGCAAAGGCGCCACCGCTACTCGGGTACATCCAGAACTGGAGTAGGCTGTAGCTGCTGTAGCTGTCGCGCTTGTTCCTGTCGCAGTCTTGAACTGTCCAGTGTCCGCTGCAAACGAGCTTTCAAGGTCGTCAAATTGCTGTATTCTTCCATCGATGGCGCGGTCATATATAGCGAGTGCTCGAGCCGTCGAGCGATTTCTCGCGGATGATTAGTAGTTCGCCCCGCGGGATTTGCGCTCGCCACGATCACACTCAATCTATACGACCACCAGCATGAGCACATACCTTGCGTCGTCAAACGTACAAGATACGCGCAATGTGTTGTCGCGTGGCGCGGTCGTTTTCTTTGTTCCGCCACACCTGGTCTGGATTCGTTGTGCTTGTATTCGCATCCAACTCGTATGTCATTTGAACGTCAGCCCAGACGCCCAGCCCCGCCATCAAAAGTTGCTGCAACGTATAAACACAATGTCATTGATCAACAGTGGCACATACAGTGTTCATCGTTTGAGATGCAATTGTCCGAAAGCGTGTTGTACCCTGACAACAAACGAATGAGTTGGTCGATTCGATGACGAGGGGCTCCTTCATGGAACCCAGACGCGTATGGCGCCGAGGAAATGCATTCGACAGACAATTCTGCGTCATGACATGGAGGCACTTACCCTCGACGATGTATCTTGGCGATTGACAGACGATGAATTCAATAGTTGTAGTAGTATCCGGATAATGTCAAATCATGGACGAACCATTTCCCAACTCATGTTCTCGCATGCATCTCTGGGCTGAAGATGCCAGCCAAAACTCCAAATCTCGAGCCACATTGAAGGTTTCGAGTGATCTGATTGGTTCTCGACAGCCAATCAGATGCATCGACCGTCCATCGAGCTGAAGAAATCGGACGGCCTCGTCGCTCTTCATATTCTTCGCCTCAAATAATGGCTTTTATCTGGCTCAATGTAGCCGCAACATTGCGACGTCGAGGAATGTTGCAATTTTCTTGCATCAGTTTGGAATACTGCGTACTTGTACGAATATGCCATGAAGATTGATGCAACGCAAAACAGTCCACCTGAACGAAACTTCTGGACTTTTAAATGCCTAAATGGGGCCTCGAATACATTCGAGACTACTGGGCAGTCGCCGTCAAGTTGTTTCGCGTCGCTCCTGCCGACGGCGACACAACCTGCAACGCGGTCGTGTCCGACTCTTCTTGCCGCGCTGCTACTCGTTGCACTGCCATCATTTGATCCGCTGTGATGGCGGGTTGCATGTCAATTGGCAACGTCGTCATGTATCGCAACAGACGCTTGACTTTGGCCGAGCAGGAATGGATGGTCGTGAGCACTTGGTTGCTGGTCCTGGTCACTTCAAGGACATACATGGCAACGTCTGGCGGAAGGTGTCGAGATGGGACGCTTCTATTTGCATGGCCTCGTCGATGGCCTGAACATCGGCCACCTGGTCGGCCTGAGGGATCGCAATCTCCAAGGACGCATTGAGGCGTTCATAGGGCCCCCTCGACGTGGTCGTCATGGTGTCCACCACCGTCTGCGCTGCCGTCGAACGCACAACATTCGCGGCCGTGGCCTTGGCGTTTTTAGGTGACATGCTGGGAGCCAAAGCACTTGCGTGGATCGAGGGGGTGGCTATAGCAATGACTGCCACACACTGCATCTCTTCGTGTCCTCGTTGGTCGTGGCTTGCACTATCAAGGGCTTGCTGCACGCGACCATCCAAAGTCACGCGACCATCCAAAGTCACGCGACCATCCAAAGTCACGCGACCATCCAAAGTCACACGACCATCCACAGTCACACGACCATCCAAAGTCACGCGACCATCCAAAGTCGACAAGTTGCTGTTGGCTTCCATGTTCGTTGCGTTTCGATAGCGCGTCCTCGACCCATCTTGCAAGATCGAGTGGGTCGTACGAACTCTTTACATCCGATGAGCGCGGTGGCACCAAACTCAATCTAGTTTGTCAAGATTGACAATGTGGTTCATATCCGGCATGTCACAATCGTACATGATGCTTGTCATGTATGGCAAAAGCAGAGGTGCAAACCCTGTGTGAGATTAGGCTGGCGGGGCTTTGATCAACAGCCCGTTGCAATGGTTTCTACACTTTTCCTCCCAACACTCGACTCAATATGCCAACCAGGCTTTCAAGAAAATCGATTCAGGCGAATAAACTACCATAGGTTAACGTCGGTGAAAACGTGGATGTTCGGGGATAAAATCCACCATTATTGCATGGCTTATCGCTCGAAACGCATAATGACTGCAATCTAACAAGCGTGCAAGGCTCGCACGGCAAATTCGGCATTTCAACTTACTCACGCTTCCGCTTTGACCGATTGTGTGTCGCTGGCTTGCCAGTTTCTTGGACTGCAAACGCTGGCGGACGTGGGAGCAACATCGCGATCTTGCCAATTGACTCGGTGGCTGGCATCGTCGCGTTGGTCATTTGTCGGATCAAAACTTTCGTTTCGAGCGAACACGACGGAAAGATCGTGTGCCAGAGGTGGGGATTCGATTTGGCCGCATCAACGAATTGAATCGCCCGGCGCACCGGCACACACAAGTCACAAGCTGGCAGTCGGCAGTGCTTGAAATGGGACAGCACATACCGTGAACTGCGGCAGTGGTCGGTCGGGCACTCGCGCACCCGGCACGTGCGAACGTGTATCCAGAGTCTTTTCATAGCGACGCAGTACGTCTTGGGGCAGCTGGTCGCTGTCGTACATGCGTAGGCGTGGCGCAACATACACAGCCAGTCTTGCTGTCGGCGCAGGACATAGACATGACGGACGTTCGATTGCTTTCGATCGCAGACGCCGCAGATCCAGTTGGGGCACGAGTGGGCATGCGAGACCAAGTGGTGCGCGTAGAGGCATTCCACCCTTGCACAGCATGCGTCAGCACACGTAGCCATGTGGGCGCACAGGGCCTTGGCCTTGGAGCAATTGTGTTTCCTGCATGACAGGTCCTTGCACGTGCGGGCGTGTTTGAACTGCAGCGTTGTGACGTCGTGGACATCATCCATCGTGGTGGCAATCGATGGCATAGGAGGGGCGTTGGCCCCCGCTGGCATGTGGGGGTTGGTGGATTGGGGGAGCAAATCTCTCGGCAATGGCAGGTCGTACAACCATGCTGGCATGGCCAAGGGCTTGTCGTTGATGCCTTCTCTCTTCACGTCGTCGTCGCTAGAGGCCATCAAGTCTTGCGAGGAGGCTGCCGGGCAAGTACCGTGACGCGGGTCCTTGGTGCAGTTGCAATGTTGAATTGGCCACGAATTGGTCGAAGCGGCCCCTCAATGTCGCGAGATTGCTGTAGTCGTCAGCAGACAAGGCCTCCATGTAGAGCGTTTGCTCCACCCTGTGCGCAGTGGCCTGTATAGAGACCGCTGTGGCGGTCGTATACTTTACGACCAGCAACGCTACGCTGCAGCCATCGAGGCATCAAGTCACACGTTTCGTTTACTTCGTACATGTGGTTCAAAAGGTACTGTCGGGCAGCGCTTTCCAACGTTGCGTCCCGCCACAAAGTCCTCTTGGCCATGGCGTGGACAAAGGATAGACTCTAGACTTGCAACACGACGTGAACCGTTGACGAGTATGTCGTACCTGTGGTTCTGGGATGTGTGGTTGGCTGTGGCTCGGTCGAGAACGTTGGTGAATGTGGCTTGATGGCGTCTCGATTCACTGTAAGATTATGGTGAATGTGGTCGACGGACTGAAAAAGCTGCATCCTATCGCCACGGATTTTACAGATTTTACACACCGTCCTATATCCCGCTGAGAGCGTGCCAATAGACAACGGACGGTGGTGAACACGCCAAGGAGCGACGGTAGCATCTCTGTGGTTAATTGACATCCAACAGGACCCACAATGTGGCAATATTCACCCACAACTTGAATTCAAGTTGTCCGTAGGTCTGAGTATATGCACCCCGACGATACGTTCGTTGGATTCAGCCGCAACATAACATAAGTCCTGCCAACAACTTGCATGTTTGTTGCGTCTATTGATTTGAGTATAAGAGAACCGACAGATCGGTCTAGACGATGTTTTTCTCGAAATAGGGCTTCTTGGCCCGAATGCGATCAAACCCAAACATGGAGAGATCGAGGCTCGTGAATTTGCCGTCAACGATGAGTTCCGCAATTGACCGACCCGCGGCGGGCGACTGCTGGAGGCCGTGGCCGCTAAAGCCATTGATGCAATGAAGATTGGGCACGTCAGGATGGGTCCCCAAGATGGCATTCTAGAGAGAGCCAGGTCGTCCTTTTCAGAAAAAGACAATTGTCGTACATGGTCAAACGTGTTGAAGTCGTAAAAGCCAGCCCACGCATTCACGAGCTTGATTTCGTTGAAGGCGGGGACGCGCGCAGCGATCGTGGGCCAAATCACGTCGTCAAATAGCATGTGGTCGGGTTGTAGCTCGTCGTCCTCGGCGCAATCCGGATCTTGGTCGTCGGGGGGCGACACGCCGCAGATGAATTGCCCCGCGCCGCCTTCGCGGCGAAAATAAACGCCACTTGGGTCGACCACAAGTGGTGACGCTGCCTCGCCCGTCCACTTGGCAGCTTCGGGGCAATGAAACACAAACACGGCGCGCTTCCTACAAAAGACGATAAAAGAAGAAAAAAAGGAAAAAGATGGCCAACCGCGCGCGGACGGGGAGGTCGTGGATGCCAGCCAAGGACGCAACGCCGTGGGCCCACGCGCCCGCTGCGTTGACAACATGTCCCGGTGCAAAGTGGACAACTTGTCCATCCGACCGACCGACCGTGACCTGCTTCACCGCGTTGGACGCGGCGTCTCGCTCCATCGGTGCCACGACTGTGCCTTCAACGTATTCGACGCCCATGTGCGAGTTGGCCTTCTTGAGGCCCATGAGATACGACCATGGATCGAACCAGCCTTCGTCTTCCAGTCCGAGGGAGCCGCAGACAACGTCGGTCGTATCAAGCCACGGAAACCGCGCGCGGAGTTGGTCGGGGTTCAGGAGTTGCACCTTGGCGTCCACCGATCTGGAACATGTTGAGGGTGAGCCTGTCATGTGAGAATGCACCGTTGCGTGGCGTGGTTTTGCTTGAGGATGTCGTGGCCGCGGTCACTCGCGAGGAAGAGGTAGCCGCCTTCGGTCAACTGAACATCGACGGGGTCCTGGCCCGGCACATGCATCGTATGCGCGGCATTCTTGAGAAACTGGATGCCATATTGGCTCATCTCGATGTTGGGTCGCTCGGAGAATTGCATCCGAATGCCGCCGGCCGAGAGCACCGCCGACGCGCGCTTGTACTGCTCACGACCCACGACAACGATGAGCCATCATGCGAGACCGAATGTCGTACCGCCAAGCTGCGTTCCAAGACCGTGATCTTCAGACCAGGGGCCTTCTTGGCCAAGTGGTAGGCCACAGACGAGCCCATGACACCGCCGCCAACAATCAACACGTCCTTCACCTGCGCCTTCATCGTCGTCTTCGCTTGAACAAATTGGAAAATGGACACTCAGGTTGAACTTGGGCTTGAGGTGGGTGACGACGACCCTCACACGGCGACCAACACCATGTTATCCTACCTTGAAAGATGTATTCTATCTTGAAATATGTAAAATCGTCGTAAAAATGAGTCCCTTTACGACTGTTTCCCGCGGACGGTTAAAGTACGTCGGCATCCGGATAGTCTATACCAAGGAAGTTCCTTCGTTCGATAACAGAGCCAGCCCCCCTTGGTCAAGCTCTTGCTTTCTCTCGACGAGTACTATGATGCTAATATTGCCCATGCCACGGAGTGAGTGAGGGTCTCGCCCACTCGGCGCTTCTCGGCGCTCATCATCTTCATCATCTTTGTGAGGGCGATGAGAGCTTCAAGCAAAGTATCCGAATGACTGGATAAGTCACTGAATAATGCACGTGATTGGTAACTTAACATGGGGATGTAGCTCAAATGGTAGAGCGCCCGCTTAGCATGCGGGAGGTACAGGGATCGATACCCTGCTTCTCCAGGCATCGGTAGTATAGTGGTCAGTACTTCACGTTGTGGCCGTGACATCCCGGGTTCGACTCCCGGCCGGTGCATCCTTTTTGCAATCTCTCAATATACTCTGTCTACTTCTGTAGCTGTTGGCAAGACGTTGTCTTGGTTCGACGTGTACTCAGCTTATCTCTGGCTGCTTGTACATAGTTTGGTACATGCGGTGGCGCTGCCAAACGGCCAAACGTTGTTGCTGCCCTTGCCGACATATCGACAACGTCGACGTGTGGGGAAACACACTCGTTGGAGTCTTGAATATTGCTCCATGGTTCAAACAAGATGTCGAAACGCTGTGCTTGGGGTGTACATACAGAATCGACGGCGGCGATTCCCATCATAAATCTCCATCCTTGATGCAATCCCCAATGCCTTGCTTCCGTCCACAAGCAACCACCATTGTCACGCAAGTTCCAAGTTGCCGTATTTTGTTGCCATCGACACCCGCTCATACAACGAGATCAAACTGCTGTATGCATGAGCTACAAATATAAATACAAAACTACTAGGGTTGCGTGGGGTCGGCGAGCGGCGCGACGACGTCAGCGCGCGAGCGCGAATACACAATCGAGCAGTGAAACTCAATCGCAAACGGTTCAAGGCGGTGGAGGTGCTCTGCATACTCTTGCATCCAGTTGCCACCGAGCGCGTCCTTGACTTCGGGGTTGAAGAGCGCCATGAACGCGTCAAACTCATCGCGGGCGACGGCGTTTTTCATCCACGCAACGAGCTTGGCCACGTACACGCCTGTGGGGTCGGTCGTGTCCAAGTTGGAAAAGACTGCGCAGAACGCTTCGTTCTCGAGTGCGGGTGTCATGACCATCGGGTTGACGTCGGCGACGGCGGCCGCTTCGTCGCGCAGCGTCGCTTCGACTTCGTTGAAACACTCGAGCACTTTGGCCGCAAACGCAGGTGAGTGGACGTCGAGCGCGAGCGACGCTTCGTACAGCGCTTGGAGTTGGTCGTACTGCGTGACGACGCGAATGGCCTTGCGGCTCGTGCGCGCCTTTTCGTCCAAGAGGCGATCTTTCACGACGTGCGCCAAGCACACTTGCGCAAAGAATTCGTCCAGCCAGAGCTTAAAGTCAGCGCCAACGTCGTCGGCAACGTCCGCGAGCAGCCCCGAGTGGACGATGCGACGGCCGTGCATCATGTCGACAAAGAAGGGGGCGTTCAAGACAGCGTAGCTGCGCTCGTGCCACAGCACGTTGAGTGTCTCTTGCGCCCACTCGAGCGGGAGTTGTGGCCCCGCGGCGTTGTCTTCAGGCTCGTCGCGGAACCAATGGAGGAGCGACTCGATGAAATGCGACGACTTGGCCTTCTCGGTCTTGTGTTGCTTGAGCCAGTTGATCGTGTCTTCGACCGTGCGCGTGGGGGCCGCCGCCCTGTCGGCGTCGAGTTGTTCGACTTGGTTGTCGACTTGATGGAGCTTTTCGAGCTTGGCATGGATCGCAGCGGGCGTCAACCGATCGACGCCGGCGTCTTGGTGTTGCTTGAGCCAGTTGGCGCTGTCGCAGTCGGGTGGCGCACATGCGCCCTTGGTGTCCACGTCGTGGGCAGTGCTCATGGTTCTCGTTGAATGGAAATTGGAATGTGCGGTGTTTGTAAAGCATCATGATGACTTTCGAGAAGGGGATCGGCTCGCGATCTTGAAGAGTCGCGATCGTCAGGTTCCGTTTCGAAGGACCAGGACACAACCCGCGTGTTTTTCACAAGCCATTTCTTCCATGGGTACATAGATGGCGTCCCACGCACCGAGCAATTTATGGCGCGTGCGACCAACACAACTTCAACTCGTCGGTTTTATGTGCGGGGGTGATATATTGTCACCCCCATCTCCAAATAAGACCGACCTGCACACCTATCTAAATGTCGCACCCGGTGTTGGCCAGATGGTATTCGTCGCACCCCGTGCCAAAGAAACTCCAGAGTGAATCTGGGCTTGGCGACAAAGCCACGAGATTTGATCCGCGTGCCGACGGATGCGATTCTCCGCCACGACTGTGTCGATGCGCGCCAGCAGACTCGACAGCCGCGTCCCTGCCGCTCGCCTTCCTGTGGACCGCGTCATGTTCATTGGCATAATTGAACCTGCTGAGAACCACACAAAGAGATCTTGCATGTCGGACACCATGGGGACGATTTGATTCTTGGGTTGACTCGCTCGGACTCTACGACTCGTCATGACGAATGGGTGCCACGGATGCAGTGTCACGGATGGATTCACCCAGCAAGGGGCGAGTCTTGCGTTCCAAAATCCAACCGACTTGTTCCGTCTTGATGCCTTTGGCTTCATGTCTTTGTCATCGCACATAAAAAACTGGCTAGCCAAGCACAGTTAACAACGGTCATTTTGCAATTGCCTCGCCCTCTCCCACAAGCACACCACACCACAGAGCATGCCAGCCACCACGACAGCAGCAACCACGACATCGACCGAGCTGATACTAGTTCCGTCCGTTGTCGTCTCGTCGAATCAATCGGTCGACACGACGACGGACGGTCCTGTTGTTGCGTCGCCCGCAACAAAAGCACCCACAGACCCTCTGCTCTCGCTGCCCACTGCGGGTGGGCGAGAGAAGGAGGTGCTTCCAGAAGCGCCCGAGTCAGCGCTCGCCCCCGAAGAACCCACACATGCAACCATCGAGTCGGTCGAGGCGGTCAAGGTTGTTGAGTTGCCAGCTTCGCCCAACACGACCGACACCGCACCTCCGACCAAATCTACTTCCGCGCAGACACTCTTGTCCCTTGACGACACGACGATCCCGTCGTCTCCCACAACGACGACGGCCCCTGCGTCCCCCACAACGACGGCTTCCCCGCCAGCGTCGCCGCATTACGCGCCTTCGTGCACGTTAAAGATTGCCGACCCGGCCGTGGCCGAAAAGTGTCTCCAAATCCCCCATCGACCCACCAAAGCCAAATCGGCCCACCATCTCAAGCACGGCTCCAAGGCCAAGGTGGCGAAAGCGGCTGTGCCGACCGTCGTCCGGTGCGACTCGACCCAAGTCACAATCAAGTGCGTCGAACACACGGTCGCGTGGCTCCAGACGCACCAGCAGCACAAGGCCGCGTCGAGCAGCTTTATCCAATCGCTGCTCCACTGGTTCCAGTCGCGGCCGGCCAACGACGACACGCCGCCGCTCCCGCTCGACTGGGGCCACGGCATGCTCGATCTCGACTGGACCGAGCAGAGCTACGGCGTCTTGAACGCGCCGCTCTACGCCGACATGGCCATCGCGCGCCGCATCGTCCGGTCGGGCCGCTTGACGCTGGCACCGCTCGCCGCGCGCCGCGAGTTTGCCACGTGGTTTGCCGAGTTTCTTGACCAGCTTAGCTTGTGCGACTCGCTCAAGCAGCGCGTGTTGGCCGAGAAGGCCCAGCTGAGCCCGGCCACGACGTGCGTGACGACGCAGTACGATCGGATCCAAGGCGCGTACCAGGCCACGGTGCCGCTCGTCCGCTCCGACGCGCGCGCGTACGGACTCAAGGTGCTCGCGTGCTTGGACGAAGTCGAAGCGGTCTTGACCGACCAAGAGCGCGCGGTCCGCGACGCCAACGCGACGGCCTCCAACCCGACGCTCGAAAACGCCGCGTTTAGCATGCTCTTCTCGCGCATGCGCGCGGGTGACGCGGCCGGCGTGTACGTCGCCAAGCTCGTGGCGTGGATGCGCTCGGCGCTGACCAAGGACGACTTCAACGCGTTCTTCAAGCTCCTCGCACCCGAAGTCAACGAGTGCCTTGCGTCCAACTGGAAAGAGTACGCGACCCACTTGCACCGACTCGCGGCGTTTGATGCCGACCAACAGCCTGCCTGCTGCACCAACTACACGCGCGCGACCGCACATGTCACGTCGCCCAACCGGAGCCGCGCCGCCACGCGCTGCGGCAGCGACGATTTGGACGACTCACTCGGCCTCTGGGGCCGGGACCGCGCCATGACCCGTTAATTTATTCCACTCGACCCAAGTATTCGTCTACTACAAATCTATAATATAAACCCAAGTCTCTGTTTGCTTGACATTCTTGATCGGTTCCGGCAGTGACGACTGGCGGCAGCAATCATGATGGCCCAATTGGGTCGATATGGCAGTTCGAGCGACTGACAACGTGTACTTTGCAATGTCCACGTCATCAACCGTGTCAAAAGTGTATATATCCATACGTAGCATGGGCGGCATCTGGACCCATGCAACCCACGTCATACTGTGGCGTGGGTTGATGTGGGTGTTGCATCTCAGACGGATTGACAGTTGATGGTTGGTCGGCTAGTACCCTTGTCGCGTCTTCGGCGTCCGTTTCCTTGATCGACTCGTGCTTTTGGCGGAGCTGATGCTGGAGGACATGGCGCGGTGCGTCCCGTCGGTAAGCATGTTGCAACCAGTCGAGCACATGTGCGTGTCCGTTGTCGCGTGCGGTCGCCAAGGCCCACATGTTGATTGGGTCGACGCGGTAGTAAAACAAATATTGGACGACGGGCAGGTGTCCGCATTGGATAGCGCCGTCCATTGCATCCGTCACGTTCCCTTCGGTTCGATGGGCATGCAGGAATTGGACAACGCTCAGATGGCCATTTTCAGCGGCCCATTTCATCGCGTCGGCGGTACATCCTTCGGACCGATGGACGTGGAGGAATTGGACGACCTCAAAATGGCCGTGCATTGCGGCCAGATCCATCGCGTCGGTCGTACATCCTTCGTTTCGGTGCACATGGAGCAATTGGACGACCTCAAGATGCCCGTTTCGCGCGGCCAAGCCCATGGCGAGGGTCGTACAACCCTCGCGGCGCATATCCGTCAAGTATTGCACCACAGAAAGATGGCCATGCTGGGCGGCCCCGTCGAGCGCGCGCGTCGTACAGCCTTCCTGTCGATGTACGTGGAGGAAATGTACGATCTCGAGGTGACCACCGAGGGCCGCCCAGTCCATGGCAAAGGTCGTACACTCGCTTGCATGGGGATGCGAGTGCAATAAATGCACGATGGCAACGTGGCCGTGCCGCGCCGCCCAATCCAAGGCCATCGTCGTGCAGCCTTCAAACTGGTCTTCATGCAGAAACTCCACGACGTGCAGCTGGCCGTTCCAGGCACTCAGGTCGAGCAGGCGCGGCGGCCGCGAAATCAAGAGGCCACGTCGCTCGAGCTCGACGAAGATGTCGAGGTAGCCGTACACACAAGCGTACACGTAAAGGACATGGACACAAGAGGGAGAGCAAGTGAGCAAACGACCGACGAAGCACGACCCGCGGGCGTCCATCCAGCGGGAGAAGACGGCGTGGAAGCGGCCGAGGGCCTGTTCGCTCGTGCACAGGAGGCGCTCCCCGTCATGGGTCTTCTCGACCCAAAGCTGTGCAGGGGAGGAAGAGGCTACTGTCGATGGAAAGAAGTACGACAGAGGCGCAATGTCCTCATACCATCCGTCTTGGAAGTCTGCAAGCTGGGAGAAGAGATCGGGCGACCGCAGGACGATGGAAGCTGCTGCTGTCATGATGGGTGTGTGGTTTTAATGTATTCGGATGTCCGGATAATGCCGTTTTTCGAAGGAAAAGCAATGTGTGTCGCTGGAAGTGCTTCAACATGGTAAGAGTAGAATATAACTATTTTCTAAATGTAATTATATTTTATGAATCGAATAATACTACTCCAGAGTACTAGTATTGATATCAATGGCTCAATGTTTCATTCAAAATTAAATTCGACTACGATATTATAGACTTGTCAAATTTATTTCATTATGAAAACACAGTGTATAATTGCATATTTTTTATATACTCTGAATTGAGACACTTTAACACTGCCATACAAAAACCAAGATCAACAGATTCGTTTCGAACGCTCGCGCCTCATCTTGGCCGTTTTGTTGGCAAAGACACGGTCGCATGTTCCTCATGCGATTCTTCTGGGACATAGAGCCGCCATGGATACTCGATGTTGTCCTCCAACAACGACATTTTCAATTCTCTTTCTCCCATGCCTGCCCTGTTGACCCCGAACAGCGCGTCGCAAATGCGGATGCTCATGAAGCATTCGTCCTCTGGCGACGACACCTGCAATGGCGACCACCACCTCCACGCCGAACCCGAGAGCAACATGTTGGCCTCGAAGCTCCGCGACCGCATGGATGCCTTGGTTGCCATCGACAACCAACTCGAACAGTGCCACGCGTCCCGCTCTGTGACCGTCGAAGAAGTCGAAGAGACGATCGAGTGGCTCCAAGCGCGAATCGAGCCCCCCGTGCGACACAACAGCGTCAGCGGCGTCGCGCATGCGGTACTCCAGTGGGCGCGATCGCGCATCGACTCGAACCCCGACACGCTCGAGCCAGCGACGTCGTTGCCCCTCGCATGGGGCAGCACGTCGCTCGGATTTACGTGGGAGCAGATGAATTTCGGGGTCCTCAACGCCCCGTTGTACGTCGATATGCTCCACGCCCGGCGCCTCGTGCTCTCGGGCAGCCTTCTCCATGCGACCCCCATGGACCGCGCTGAATTTGTCAAATGGTTTGAAGAATTCTTGGACCATGTCCGGCTCTGCGACGCCCTCAAGCAGCGCCTCCTGCAGATCAAGGCGCGCCTGACCAACAAAACGATCCGCGTGCTGGCCGATTACACTCATGTCCAAGCGCGGTACGAGGAATCGGTGTGGATCATGCAGTCTGGCGCGGTGCCTGTGGCATTTGACGACAAGATCTTGGCGTGCCTTGCCGAAGTCGAACATGTGCTGCGGGACGAAGAGAATGCTGTCGCGGAAGCCAACCTCCTCGTCGTGAACCCGACACTCGAAATGGAAGCGCTAAGCAGTCTCTTGCGCAGCATTGACGGCGACGCTGACGAAGCCACATTTGTCGCCAAGTTGATTGCGTGGATGCACCATGCCGTCGCGGCGGACGACTTTGCCGCCGCGTTTGCACTCTTGGCGCCCGAGGCCCAGCGCAGCCTTGCAACCGACTGGATGCAAGACCTCGTCGACCATGTCCACCGCCTCCAAGTGTTTGACGTTGAGTTTCACTACTCGGTCGTGAACGAACGCGCGCGCGCCGACATTGTCGTACCGCACGTTGCGCCCCGTGCTTCCTAGAACCACAAGGTGGCGGCTATGTACGATAACTATTTTAACTTGAACAATACTCTCTCTCTCGATGGAGATGTCGACGATGTAACGTCCCCTGGAGTTGCCCCTTGGGGCGATCGCGTCACCCATTTCGATGCGTGAGGCCGTTGGCACCACCCGCCTCGAACCCCCCGACACTTTGAACGTCAACGCGTTGAATGACGTTGCCGCGTCATTGTGGTGTGAGTGCCAGGGAAAAACCCGACCCACCGTGTTGATCCCCAACCCCATGCGGCATCGATGGACGGGCAATTCTTAGACATCGTCTTGGAGAGTGTCTCTGGTCCGCTACGTCGCCTGCCATGCATGCCACGTTTGAAGCATGATTTGAGTCAAGCTCAAATCGCCTTCGTCGTCGGGGTGGGTGGACTTGGGCTTTGCGACAAAGATCTCTTGGCCAAACGTTCCCTTGTCGGTTGACAAGGCCGATGGTGTCGCAAACACGGACGGCACGAGCGGGATTGCCTCCTGTACGGCGACGGGGTCCAGCAGCCCCACATGTTCCAAGAGGCTAGCAGTCAACGCGGTGCTCGAGTAGAGGGGGACGTTGTATTCGAGGGAAATGTGCCGCCGTGGGACTGTCTGCGCGGCAGCCACGAGGTCCTCCGCCGTGAATTTCGCCTCTGTGTCGGGATGGAGGGCAGCGCGAACGATGTCGAGCCACGTGGGTTCAACCTTGAAGATTTCCATGTCGTCGATCTCGGCCGCGACTTTGGGCAAGTCCGCGAGGTAGAGCCTTCAATGTTGTGTATGAGATTCGTACATGAAGCGAGTCGTACCAGCCCAAGCATTCCGCGTCGTGTTTGTTGAACGCATAGCGCACCATGTCGAGTTCTGCTAGTGTGAGCGAGGCGACGTTTCGCTTGACTAATGCAAACAAACGCGCAAAGATTGGCAATAATTCCGGGTGCAGACATGGTTGATCCCATCGCAGAGGTGCAGTGGCTGCAAGAATGCCGACAAGTCGATGGAGGGCTGGAAGGATGTCGGCATGTGTGTGTTGGAGGCGTCGGACGGCAAACTATTATCCCATGAAACGTGTCATGTGGAGTGGCGCGTACTTTGTTGAGGCGAGAGGTCGTGAGTGTTTGAATTTTGTCTTTGAGGGGCACGAGGAGGATCATCTCCTTGGAGGCTTCGAGAACATGGAGAGACGTGCCATGTCGAACCAAGAGACCACATCTAACGACATGTCAAATGAGAGGGACACAACGGAGGATCGTCGTCGTACGATGTCCATGCTACAGTTGGGTGAGAAACGACGCGGAGAACTTGTATTCGTACCGGGCAGGTCGCGGCGTTTGGTGGAGAAGTTGCCCGAAACAGCAGCAGTCGCGATGCCATTCACAACAACGGGGTTGAGGCTCGTCATCATATACGGGTTGTAAACGAATTCCCGACAGAGGATGAGATCTCCATCGACGCACAACGTTTCGAGTTGCTCGAGAGACATGGTGTATGCCTCCGGCGTGGGCGGCGTCGACATCGCGGCTGAATGAGCATGATCAAAGCAAGCGGTCGCTGCATTTCCCATGATGAGCCTGAGCTGGAAACTGCACGTCGTCCGAAATCCGTTTCGGATCACCCCAACCGTCGCTTGGCGCACGCCGCCGCAAAGGCCGAAGTCTTCACTGGCGAAGCGTCACTGGGGGAGAACCACTCTTATGACATTATGGGAACATGAGGGGCATTGACCGTCTTCGTGCGCGGAGGGCCGCGCGTCAAGCGGAGGCGCAGGTTGTGTCGAGATATTCTCGAATTGCAACGCTTCTCACAAAAGGCGTGCAAAACACCCTCAGAAGTCCGATTCGTACTTTACTAGTGTTTTTGGAAAAGTAGAATCGCACTTACACGGATGTATGGATGTTTGAACGGGCGGTCGAGGCATTCCATTCTCGCGCGCCAGTGGATAAGGGAGAAGATCCATACCGCCGCCAGCTTCCAGGTGATCTATCCGATGTCACTTGCGAATAACTCGAACAGTCAACAACAGTTATCTTCGGTTGCCGCGCCACCGCCGCAACCTGTGACCTATGGAAATTGGACCGAGTACTTTGACGACGCTAGTGGCAAGTTTTACTACCACCAGAACATCACCAAGGAATGCGTGTGGGAAGCGCCCGAGGAGTTCCGGGTGGAGAAGGCCCGCGCCGAAGTAAAGAAACTCTTTGATCCGTCCATAAAGAAAACGGCGTCCCTGACAGTCGTGCCCAAGGAGGAACCGATGGACGTGTCCAAAGAAGTTGACATGGAGGAGGACGAGACGCCCGTGGAACCCCCCGAAGACGACGAAGAAAAGTACAAGAAGATGACAAAAGCTGAGCAAGTTGCCGCCTTCAAAGACCTGCTCCGGTCGTCCGAGATCACACCGAAGATGAAGTGGAACGAAGCGATGAAACTCGTCATTAATGCACCTGCGTGGAGAGCGCTGCCGACGGTTGGCGAGAAGAAGCAGGCATTTGCAGAATTCACGACGCAATTGGCGAACGAATTGAACGTCGCGAAGCGCCGGAAGCAAAAGACCGCACGCGAGAACTTCTTGAAGTTGTTGGCCGGCAACGACAAGATCACGTCGAACACGCGGTGGATGGATCTGCTTGACGAAAATCTCGGCTTGACAACGGATGAGCGTTGGAAGGACGTTGAAGACGATGCCGAGCGCCGAGATCTCTTTTCTACCTACATCACCGACCTGTCGAGAACCGAGCGAGAATTCAAGCGACAACAACGCGATGTGAACCGCCGCGCCGTCTTGGCCTTTCTCCGAGACGCTGCACCCGCCGCGGGAATTACAATCACGGCTAGCACCCGCTTTCACGAAGTCCGAGCGGCGCTCGAAGAGGCGGAGCCGATCAAGAAGCTGGATTTGCATCGCATGGACTTGCAAGATTGGGTTATGGAGCACATTCAAATCTTGCATCGAGACGAAGAAGAGAAACTCAGAGAAGAGCGCAAGCGTTTGCGCGAGCGCGAGGACGAATTGGCCGCTTCATTCAAGGCCTTCTTGGAGGAAGAGGTACAAAGCAGCTTAAACATGCGTGGGTTTAACAACCCGGCGTTAGGTTTCTGCCAAGCGGTTGACGACGGCGTCTCGATGGCGTGATTGCTGGGCCGGCTATGAATCGAATCCGACGTATTGCGACTTGAAGAAAATTAACAGCAAAATGCCCCGAGACATTTTCGAAGCACTCATGGACCGACTACACGACGCTTTGCGCGAAGAGCGGTATGTCATCGTTCCATTTCAAGTTCCGAGACTGACGACTAGATTGAATCCACAGGGCGCTGTTCAAACATGTATTGGACGCGACTGAATTTGTGATGAAGTACAATTCGACGCTATCGGCGTTTGTACAACACGTGCGCAAGGAAGTTGAGCGGATGTTGGCCAACGCTCGCGACGATCGACCAAACCCTGCAAGCCCCAGCGTCCGCCATAACTTCTTAACGGCGCTCTTAGACGAGTCTACCGTGCCGCCTAGTGTGTTGGAGTGGTTTGAAAAGACCCACGCGGGCGAGTTGGATCGATACAAACGGTACGGTTGTTATAAATTGTGCGACCACTGCGACTGACAATCGAAATGTTAGCGTGGAAGGCGAACGACTGAAAAAGGTCGAAGCGTTTGAGGAAATGCTGATGGAATATTATTTCCGATCGGACCACTTGTCGATTTCGTGGGAGCAAGCGAAGGGCGAGATTCAACATCGTAGCGCCTTTCGGGCTTTGGACGACGGTGCCGAGGTAGCGTTTCAACAATACATGCAAAAGCTCCAAAAAAAGATGGAATCGTTGTCGAAAACCCGTAAAGCAGTGGAAGCAACAGGTACATTTTTGACGGATGTCAACATTATTGTGTGCGCGTTTCTTGACGACGTGTGTAGAGCGCAGCAGCCGCGAGGAGGAGCGAAGCAGCAGAGGGCGATCGCGGTCTCGATCGCACAAGCGCAAGCGCAAGTCATCGCGATCCGAATCGAAGGACCGACACAAGAAGAGCAAGAAAAGCAAGAAGAGCAGCAAGTCGTCTAAAAAGTCCAAGAAGAGCAGTCGCTCGAGCAGCTCCGAGTAAAAAGGTAGTGGATGTGTTTTTTTATATTTTAATGAGAACTTAAACAATACTCCGGAGTTTGCCACGAATTTTGCTGTGTGGCACGCTCTCGAGCCACCCTTGGAATCACTTGGAAGTGGGTTCAGAGGACTGCGGGGCCTCGATTTGGTGGAGTGACAATCCTTTCTGGCTTGTTTCTCTCGCAGAACAATGATCGACTCTTCCACTCAGCCGTGTTTCGCGCTGCACGTTTCAGTATACTCTGGCAGTTTGTCCACTATGTTTGCCAATTGCATCAGCTGCTCAATCCATTTTCTATTTGCCGTCTCTAAGATTTCAACGTGGACCATTGTTTGGATTTTGCTTGTAAATTCACCTTTCAGATGGTGCCCCGGCAAGTCAAGCGTGTAAAATCTCGTGCGACGGGCTCTGCTTTTTACTGTCCATCTCCGTGGTTGGATTGAATCAATCCACCGACTTGGGCTGCACATCAACATTTACGAAACAGATCCAAGGCCACCGACAAAGCACACTGCTAGGCACGTTTGTATGTAACCCAATGTATTTTATCGCGCTTTCATATCCCAGCGATAGAAGGTTCTCAGCATTGCTCATGTCGGCTGCGTTGCCTCAAGTATCGCCAACGCAATTCAAACGCGCAAGAACGTGCCTAAATCAATCCTGCGACCAACGCAATAGCGACAAGACCAAGGTCCTCATCGCCCATGGCGACTAGCAGTCCACGCACTACCTCGTCTCGCATTGCCGCGACATGCAATGCTGCACCTGCAGTTGCGTGTGAACTCAAGTGCCCGTGCGGCGCCAAGCCTACGACTTGCGGCGACAGCAAGATCGCGTGTGCATGTTGCATCACGCAAGCAAGTGCACGGCGCCGAATTGCCCCTTGGCGTATTGCGTCGACATGAAGGACCTCTGGACACACGTTTGCCAGTGTCGGCTCGTGACGTGCTATGCCGATGGCAGTACAAGCTCCCGGGAGATTTTCTTGCATTTCAAGACATGCCCAGAACCAGATTGCCATCTATCTCTGTGTCCCTGTGCGACAGGCCATTGATATGATCGACGCCACCACCGAATTGACAAACACCCCGTAACCCTGTTCGATAGAAGCGATGATAGTGATGCGGAACATGACAGGCGTGCCAATTGCGGCTCCGATCGTCGACGCGGACGTGGCGGAAGAGCAATGTGTGAACGAGCAAAAATCGACGCAGTGCCCACAGTCTCGTCACGCCGCGGGACAAAGCGGCATCGACACAAAAAATAGACGGGTCAATCCGAACTCTACCAACCACGAGAACACCAGTTGATATCATTTTTTGAGTGCAAAATCATACGAGTACATCTTCGACACGCTGCGGCTTGCATGTACTCGATCGACACCACAGACACCACAAAAATGCAAAAAGTTACTTTTGTTGCTCCTTTCTACGACGACGGCAGGGGACCAAAGCCGGCAATGCGGTGCTTTCGAAGGCACTTGGTGCTGCAATAGACAAACGCAAACTTGGTAAAGTACTCGCCCACGATCGGTTCGAACGGCCGCGCGCAGATCGAGCAGACAAGGTAGTCCTTGGGCAGCTCGGCGGGCGGCGGCGGCGTATAACATTGCAACAAAGATAGCGGGTTGGTCATGGCGTTCCACTGGTCGGCAGTCACTCCCGCGGCGGCGAGCCGCGCGCGGCCGCTGGTCAAGGCATGCGTCATCCCGCCCCCGCCATGCCGCGTGTACTGGATCGTCTGGCTGACGGTGCTGGTCACGAGCAGTCGCACGGCATGCGCTGGGTTCATCGCGAGTAATTGGACAAGACACGAGACAATATCGGCATCGCGAGGGGGACCGTCCTGGGATGAAGAGGAAGGAAACGGCAAGTGGTCACTGACAGCGTAGAGGCCCAGCAGGTCAAAGCTGAGGTAGACCCCCGGCAGAGCTTGCAACAAGGCATCGAGTCGGGCAGGAGCACGGCACCACAGATCGCAATGGCAGACGACGACGCGATCGAGTTCGCCCAGGGTAGCATAGCGCATGAGAAACGCTTCGACTAGGGCACTCGAGTGAGTGGCATCGGGCGAGAGAGACGGCACCTGCATCCAACGACGCACAGGACGTTGGAAATGGATCCAAGTGGATATACACGGGTGCATGTGTCGTGCGCTGGGCCTACGCTCGTGCATGAGTCCTCGCGTGTGGTTGCCTCGTTCCCATCGGTCCCACCTGGCCGATCGCGTCCATAAAGGTCCAGTTGATCGCTGCCAAGTTGACGGTCTGGTAGATGACACTCGCTTGGATGGGTGGCGTAAAACCTTCCTCGATGCCAAACTGTAGCTCGAGCACGAGTTGCTTGGCCAGCATCTCGGCAGACCGACCAGCAAGAGCAGTGTCGTCGTCGTCGAGGCAAGTCGACGCGAGGATGTGCATGTCCAACTGCGCTGCGAGCCGTCGCAGCCGCGCGAGATCTCGCCGTCCCTTGGTCGCGTGAATGTCTACCACGCAGTTGACGGACGTGCCGGCGGCGCGCTCGAGTTCACGGAACGCACGGTCTTCGTGCGAGAGCACGAGGTTGCCCATCTCGGTCGGATGTTCGCGGACCCGCATGAGCATCTCGATGGGGATGTCCATGTCCACCACCGCCACATGTTCCTTCTCAAGGACTCGCTGGTGGAAGAGAATGCCTGGCTGGATGACATCGGCGGACACAGGCCCACGCACCGTCATGATGGTGCTCATCGCTTTGGCTGTGGTCCAAATACCCTAATTAAGAATCTAAAATACCCTACCATAATCATACCCTATCAGTATGAACGGCAAGTTGAAGGAAGCAGCGTCGTTGCGACAGAGCATCCGCCCGTGAAATCCAACAGAGAGTTTACCCCATGCTCTTCCGATCATGATTGCGTGTCATTATTACGCTCTGGGGGCTGTTCGGTTACTGCCTGTGGATGTGAATACACACTCTCGTCGGAGCAGACTCTTGGACAGCAATATAGAAACGTCTGTGGCCAAGGAAGGTCCAGTATATTAGTTCGTCGATCTGTCGTCTCCTCCCCCAAGTCACACATGGTTGTAATGCATAAGCTCCCCTCCCATGAGCATGCCACGTACGAGTAGACTCATGACTCGAGTCAGTGGAGGGGAGAGAGTCGCATGACACGAGGAAGCATCGCATGGGGATGTGCGGAAGTGATGACTTTGGACCCCATTTCCTTCTTGCTCCAACTTGAAGGTTGGACCTAGTGACATACATTCCGCATATCTGGCGTTTCGTGGAAGGATGCCCAGTGGATCTTTCGAATTTGGACGAGTGGAATCTTTTGGCACATCTTCCGAGAAGAAGCGATCTCTCCTTCGTCGTTCAGTTTTGGATTTCCCCCGTCGCAGTCACACCATGTTCACCAAGCTGATCCATGTCCTCGTGGTGGCCGCTGTCACCGTCTCGGCCGCCGAGTGCGTCGCCACCGACTTTGCCCCCGTCGTGGCCCAAACCACTTCTTGTTCCACGGATTCCGGTCAAAACGTGTCCTTTGCGGCCTTCGACCCGACCAAGCTGACCCAATATGCCGCGCTCTGCGCCGTTCCTTCGTGCAAAACGCTCTTCACGGGTGTGAGCGCCTTGACCTGCACCGTCGGCGGCGCTCCCCTCTCCGCCGCGGCCCTTCTCTGCGCCGGCACCACCACGACCAACACGACCAACACGACCAATGCCACGAGCGCGGCACCGACCACGACGGCAGCCACGACGACGGCCACGACTGCCGCGCCCACGACGACCCCCGCCGCGGGCAAGAACAGCGCGATCTCGGTCGCAATCTCTGGCGTCGCACTTGCAGCCATGGCGGCGACCCTTGCCTAAATAATTTTGATAATGCCATGCTTTTATGGTAGTTCGTCGCGCCGACGCTGCGAGGCAAGATGCCCACAGAGCATGCGAGATGCGAGGTAGTCCATCTCCATCTGACGAGACTGGATTGCTGCCGCCGGCCGAGGCGCGGCTACAGCGGCCTCCAAAAGTTTCCGCCAACTGAATTCCACCTTGGTGTGCCCATTCCGAGTCGTACAACATGGATCTTGTGGCTTCTTGGTGTGTATTTTCAATGTGGCAAATCCCTCCAAAGTCAAAGGTCAATGTTACGGCTCGTACGTGCGGCCAAATCCATCGGGTGCCGTGCGCGGCAAGTCCCACGTCCACGGCTCGTCTACGCGCGTGTTGTACGGCGTTGGTGGCCATTGGAACGGCAGCGGGCAGCGACGCACGGTCGTTAGGGTGTCGCTTGCGTCGACAAACGAGAGTGACGTCGTCGCGTCAGGCAACAAAAGCACGCCGAGCTCGTACGACCGGATCATAAACTGCGTGTTGCTCTTTTGAAGTGCGCCCCACGCCGCCTTGCTTAGGTTGGCGCTCGTGAGAAGCACGTAGTCGAGCGACTGCGTGGTCGGGTCCACGGGTGCGTAGCTCTGACAGAGCATCCGTCCATCAAAGGAAACAACGAAATGTCCTACCTTAATGTGGGGCATGGCATTCTGACGATGCAACACAGGCGGTGGGTGCCACGCTCGGAGGTACTTGTGCAAAAACGGTTTCAAGTTTTTCAGCGCACAGGGCAGCGACCGCCCGGCGTCCCAGCCTTCGTTTGAGTTTTGCTATTGTGTCGGTCAATGCACAATCCGACGACACAACCCGACGACAGATAGATGGAGACGAACCACATCGGCGACGGATGGCCACACGAGGTGCAGTTTGCCCGTGGGAATTGGACTCGCGACGGACGACGTCCCTTGGCCCGTCATGCTCGCGTAAAATTCGACGAGCCATTTTTCATCCAACGACCCCAAGCTAGAGTACTACAAGTCCATCAACAGAGCAACCGGCGACAAATATGCAGGAGTCAACGACAACCTGACAGACGAGGGGATGGGTGGTGGGGTTCTTGGGTCGATATTGCTGAAGCAATCTACTTGGCCATATCGACGACGACCGTCATTACCACCTCGAAGAGGTTTGGGAGAACGCACCGCTTCATGCGCAAGTGGCCATACTTTTCCATGGCTAGAACGATGATGGATTGACGACCTTGGAAACAATACTACCTGCTTTGCCGTGGTAGACGCCAGGGACAGACGCGACCAAGGAAACCTTGGCGGATGTAAAATCGTAGCGCGGAAACTTTTCGGTGCAGAGTCGCGCGACGGGCGGCCCGAGCGCCGTCATGTAGTCGAGCAAGTCCGAGTGGAACGCACAAGGACGAATCGCAGTGGCGATGACGGCGGGAAAGTCTTGGGTCCAGAGACCTTGGGTCTTGTAGTTCCAATCGCCTGCGACAAAGTTGGCCGTGAAGATCGCGACGCGCACAAACGTCGGATGGAAGAGGATCTAAGGCGAGTGAATTTGAGCCTTGCGATATAAGGGACGAGAGTGCCACCATCATTTTCGTATGATGCGTGCCGTATGGAATGGGAAGAGGCGGCGCAATTGGAGTCACATTCGTGTATGCCTTGCATGCGTCTTGGATGCTACGGAAACGTTGTCAACCTTGGGTTTGTCATCGTCGTTGGAACAAACCTCGATGGATGCGAACCATGAACGAGAAGGACAGGCACGCGCGCGAGACGCGCGCATTGGGCAAACAACCAAGGGACATCGACTTTGTAATTCGTCAAGATCGCATGGGTAAAGTCCCCGTCGAGCAAGCTCGCGAGGGAGCGACTATACTCTAGATCGATTCTGTCATCCAACATGTAGGCCAATCGTTCCCGTACGGTTCTGCGCCTTCGTGACGCCTCGAAGGGCCGTGAGGTAGAACTCAAGGGGAGTTTCCTCGACCTTGGCTTTCTTGCCTTGATCCACTCGCTCATCGTCGTCGTCGGCGCGCGCGCGTCGCCGGTCCATGATGAAAAAACAAAATCCATTCTCCGTTCTGAAATTCTGAAATGTGTGCGTTATTTCGTTTTGCATGCGTGTTTCACTAGAAACAGTGCGTGTTCAGGAAACCGGATAATCTGGATGCATTATCCGGATACTCTCGGCCCCAATCAAATGTGTCGGTGGGAGCGACACCTCCTCGATTGAAGTGCTCGCTGCCGCGCCATCTCGCCTTTCGCCGCCCATCACACGAGCGCCATCATGGCCGACGACGACTCGCTCCTTCTCTGGGGCCGACATGCTCTCCCAACCTTCCAGTACACGATCCGCAACCCCAAGCACAGCATCAGCCACATAACAGCAATCCAAGACCTCTCGCGCACAATCTGCGCCGCCGATCAGCCCGAAGTTGCGTCCCATGGCCACTTGGTCTGGGACGCCGCCGTCGCTCTTGCCGACTACCTCCAGGCGGAAGCGACCGCGTTGGGCGTGTCGCCGGCGACGCGGGCGCTCGAACTTGGCGCGGGCATTGGTCTTGTGGGCATGGCACTCGCCGCGCTCGGCTGCAAAGAGGTAGACACCATCGTCCCAGCCATGTGTGAATAACCATGCACCTGTAGGTGACGCTCTCGGATCAGCGGTACTGCCTCCCGCTCCTCAACATGAACGCGACGACCAACTTTACGGGCGCGAACGAAGCGCTTCGCCCCGTCGTCCGCGAACTGCAGTGGGGCACCGACGACGCCACGACCGCAACGAACGGACGACCCATGGACCTCGTCGTTGCGTCGGACGTGCTCTACAACCCATCGGTGTTTCCAAAACTCGTGCGCACGATCGCGGCGCTTGCGTCGTCCGAGACGGTCCTCTTGATGACGCACGAGATCCGCAACCCTGACAACGAAGCCGATTTCTTTGCGCAGCTCGCGGCCGCCGGCTTTGAGTGCACGCGCGTGCCGTTCGTGTCGACGCAGGTCGATTACCCCGATGACATTGTGCTCATGCGCGCCCAGCGACGACTGCGAACAGACGACAGGGCACCCACTCCAATGAATACTTAAGCTAGATCATCGTGCCTCAGGTTGGAGGTATCTTCTCGTCGTACGTGGTGCATGGTGGACACGATTTGACAACGATACGACGACCATTGTTCATTGATTCGTGCCACGTGAGCGGGTTCCGAGACTCTGATTTGGATGCGGCCCACTTTTACGCGTGGGTGGGGGCAAACTCGACCGCGATGATGGGCGACGAAAGCAAGGGCAGATTTCTGAATCCCCCAGCCAACCTTGCACATTAACTCTCGGGGGACTGTGGCTCGGGCGTGTGAGGCATGGCGAAACCAAGGGGGCTTCAGGGACAGACAAATCAGGGGAATGTCCCCAGCTAGACGTCAACAATGTCGACAAGAGAAAAGCCATTTTGCCTTGGCCAATATGTGTCAAATTTAAACGGTGTCCCCGTTGCAAGGATATTTTCATCGCTGTCAACTTCTCTTCCTCTGTGGATGGGCACTATCACGTCCAACCTTCGCACCAGCACCACCTGGCTCATGATGTTCACTCGCGACCATGAGTGAGGATTTCACTTTGTCCCACGTTTGCCCCGACACCTCATAAGACTCCGAAACCCGACGAACCCATGACACTCAACGGGCGACGCATCGTCCATGACGCACCTCACGACATTCCATTCGAGGCTGCTTTGGCGACATCTAGAACGCCCCAAGAAGACCACTGCAAAGCAGTCATGCAGATGGGACATTCGTGGCAGTACGACCCGGAAGGTACACGTGGGCCATACTACTTTGGGACATATGCCCAGACCAAACGCATGAAACTCTGCCCCACTTGTTCCTTTGCATGCGACGGCGCCTTTGCCTCGTCCTGACAATTGGCGGCGGCGGCGGCTTCGCCTTGTCGCCTCCATCCATATGGCCACATTTCTTTGATCCATGTCCTGCCACCGATGCTGCCTGCCCAGACGCATGCGTCCAGTTGTCGGCCCGCTGCACCAACTTCACCTGCGTCGCTGCCGAGCCCTCGACAAGCGAAAGTCGCATCTTCGACCTGAGCAGCGTCGCCTCCACGCCCGTCAAGGCCATCACGCTCGCCAACACGACTGCCCAAGACATGTACGTCGTCATCTTCAAGTGCCCCCTGCTTGATGCCCGTCGTAGTCGCATTGTCGGCCAGCCCAACTACACCCTCGACGTTGTCAACGCTGCGGATGCGACGCGCCTCTCGAATCTGTACGTCTCATCTCCATCAAGATCATCATGGCGACTAGGACCTTTGAACACGTGCGATTGACCGACGCGGCATTCAATCAATGGCTCGCACCACCATCCTTGCACAACCTGTGGGCATTGTCATGGCCGCTTCGTCTCTCACTTGGCTCTAGATCGCTCGTGAATTGCAGTCTCAACCAGTTCCCCAACCTCACGTGGTCAAACCTGACCTTTTTGTACGTCGCGCGCCGTCCCACGTGTGTCCTCACTCTCGCAGGGATGTCTCCAACAACTCGGCCTTGACGCCAGTGCTGCGCCGCGTCAATGCAGCGACGACCCTGCCACAGCAGTTTCCGTACTTGCTCTCGCTCTCTGGCATCGGCTTGAGTGCGCTCGGATTGAGTGACATTCCCAAAGTCATCTTCCACATGCCCACCCTCCGCCGCATCTATCTCAAGCACAACCCACTCTGCTCGGTCTCGATCACACCAATCGAGTACGTCTTCCTCACGGACCCGACCCGCGAGTTGCATGCACACACATTCAACAACACGCCTCGGCGAAGTCCGGGCTTCTTTTTGCCCATCGACCCCGTCATGCTGCCTTGTCCGCCCGACCACGACTTGACACGGCTGTACTCGTCCAACAACGACGAGTGGTTTGTCTGCCTCTCGAGTACGTAATCTTTTTCGTCGACGCGTCCTGACCACTCGTTTTGCCAGGCGAGGTCCTCACGGTGGACATTGTCGCGACCGTCCTCGCATGGCTTGTCCTTGTGGCCATGACAGGCACGATCGTGTTTTTACTCGTCAAGCGAGTCGTGCCCCGCCGCCACTCGTCCGACTTAGACTCGCTCTTCCGGCTCTCCAACTTTGCCCATGTCCCAGCTGTCGCAACCACCGCCAACGGGATGCCCCATCTCGTGGGTCTTCGTGCCAAGCCCCGCCCCATAGTCTCTATGCACGACTGGCTGGGTGCGACGGCGCTCCAGTCGATATTGGTGCCCACATCGCTCCTCCACTGCGACGTCTGCGTCGTCTACGACGCTGGCGACGACAGCAATGACGCGCCCGAAATCTGCCGCGGCTCGTTTGACGCCCGCCCCGTGTTGGTCAAGCGTCTGCGCGGTACGTTACAATCCCCCGACGTGTCACAATCCCCCGACATGGCGTAGGGAGCGACCTCGCGCTTCGGATCTTTGCCAAGCAGCTCGAACACCTCTCGCGCTTTCACCACCCCCAGATCACTGACCTCGTTGGCGTTGCCTACGACGACTTGAATGGGGCACTTGCCCTCGTCTGTGCCAACCCAGAGGGACTCGTGGACCTCAAACAAGCCATACCGCACCTCCATGCGACCAAGATGCAATCCCGCGTCGCCATCGACATTGCCGCGGCGCTTCGCTACCTCCATGGCCTTCCTCAAGTACACGGCAACCTCAGCACGACGACCGTACGCATCTTGTTGGAGTGTTGTGACCTTAGTGTGTTAGGTGGTCGTAGATGCCACGTCATGCCATGCGAGGCTGAACCGACTCGACATTTTGCCGTGCGACGTGTCCACATTGCACCACCAGGCTCTGTATGTGGCGCCAGAGGTCCTCTCGGGTGCGTCGCCGCCCACGGCCGCGGCGGACGTGTATTCGTTTGGGATGCTCTTGGCTGAGTTGGACACGGGCGAGAGCGCCTACCATTTCCTGAATCGGTCGGCGCGGTGTATGATGCAGACACCGACGACGCCAGTGGCGCAGCTGCTGCCGCTCCGACACGCCCTCACGTTCAACCGAGGCCCGCTGCAGCCACTCATCATGCTCTGCCTCGAAGAGAGACCCGAGAGCCGACCGCCCATGGGCTATTTAATGACCCTCCTTTCCTGACAATCAAAGTTTGGCAATGTTTTTGGACGACACACGCGGATTACACATTATGGATGTATCCACAGCCAACGAACGCGTCGCGGACCAGGCATACGCGGCTTTGAGTCACCAGGACGACGCGCACGTCCGTTGAACCCGCACGTAACATACTATCCTTGGACGCATTAGCCAATGGTGAGAGCCATCAGCCTACTGTTGATTGCTACATGGCCTCAGATTTGCCGGCAGTGTTCTCATGAGCTCAGCTCTCGTTCATGAGAGCGTCGCATCTGTGCCCCTTGCCTCCATCTTGCCTCCATCAAGGAGAACACGGCCTGCCTGTACGCCTCCTTGAGCCAGTGCGGTCATGTTGAACGTGACATAACCGCGCAGCGTTCGCGGCAAGGTCCTCACCACGTGTGCTACGAACTGCCACGTACCACATAGACACTCGCAGTGTTAATGCCAGTTGGTGCCACTCGTTAAAACACGTTTAAACGTGTTGCCCGATGGGGTAAATGTTTGACCCCTTTCACTCTAAACTTCGTGTTCGATATCTTCGAACTTCGTCGCGTCAACAAAGATTTTGACCGCACGGAAGCTTCCATTGCACGAAGATCGCGTCACTTGCCGACTGGCCTAGGCGACAATGCTTCGACGAGTCCACACCCGCTTCCCGCGCCATGCGCTCCACCGCGGTGCAGCGGCGTCCACCACCCAACAACGCTGCATGACCACGATCGTTCCAGCCAATGTTCATGGGTCCACGCCTCACCCACTCCTCTGTCTTGTCGGTGCCGCCACCGCCCTCGCCGTGGCGGCGTTCGTGCCAGCGGATGCCAAGAATGCAAGCACGGCGACTCCTCGAGACTCGGCGCGCGCAGTCAACGCCGAAGAGCTCTACAACTCGGCAGCGTACGACCGTCGAAAGCTCTTGACGTTCTTGGAACGTGCGTCTGCAGGTACGTGTGTCCTCCCAGCAACATGCATGGACAGTCGAGGGTAGATGCGCCGCAGGATGTTGGTCTTCTCTGGCGCTTGGCGCGTGCGTACTATGACGTGGCCAGTTTGCCCTCGACGCCCGCGGATGAAAAGAAGTCGCTCACGTATCGCGCCCGCGACACGATCGAAACGGCGCTCGCGTTGGACGAGACGCACTTTGCTGTCCACAAGTGGTCTGTCGCATGTAGTTTGTGACTTATGACATGTCTCTATAGGGCTGGCATTATTCTCTCGTCCGTGGGTGAGTTTGAAGGGTCCAAGGCGACGATCGCGAATTCGTACGCCGTGCGTGACCATTGGCTCCGCGCGATCGAGCTCAACCCGGCCGACGCGACGTCCCATCATCTGCTTGGCCGCTGGTCGCTCACGATCGCCGACATTTCGTGGATCGAACGGCAGCTGGCCGCGGCGATCTTTGGCACGCCCCCCAAAGCCACGTGAGCGACAAGTCACGATGACATGCCCTGACTTGTGTCGCAGGTACAACGACGCGCTCGCGTATTTCCTCGCGGCGGACGAAATTTCGCCTGGCTTTTGGAAGAAGAACACGTTTATGATTGCGCAAACGTACAGCAAACTCCACGACGTGCCCCAAGCCCAAACGTGGGTCCTCAAGGCCTTGGCCATCCCGTCTGTGACAGACGAAGACAACCAAGTCCACCAAGAGGCCGACGCCCTCCGCGCCAAGTTGAAGTGCTAGACGACAAGTGCAATGTGCGCGCCAACGGTTCTTTCAAGAACCGTTGGTTTAAAAAAACAGATATTCTGGTCGAAAAATGCATTCCTCTGGTTGCGCCCCCGGGCCAGCACGAAACGACGTGTGTGCAAGTCGATGAGTTGTGACATCCTTGGCTGATGGACAAGTCATGATGAGTCGTTGATGAAGAACCACAACGAATCACTCACCACTGAAATGCATTTTTGTCGAACGTATATTGAAACCCACCCAACTGGTCGTTTAGAGGTCCCGCTGGGACAAGAGCGAGACGAGCTTGGTGAGCTGCTTGGACTGTTCTTCGATGGCGGTCGTTTGTTTGCGGACGGCGGCGATGAGTGCGTCAATCTTGTCGTCCTTGGCAGGGGCGGCGACGGCTGCAGCGGCCGACGACGACGAATGTGCGATCGCGGCCGAGATGGCAAAGAGACCATCCTTGAGTGCAAAGAACCCCGCGGCAAAGCCATCGACGTCGGCTCCACGGGTGGAAGCAGCTGTCGGCGGCGCGACGACGGCGGCAGGTACGGCCATGCCGTTGGTGGTCCCCGCGGCGGCAACGGCGGCGGCTTCGTCCGACTCCATCTGCTTGGACAACAAGCGGCGCAATTTCATGTTGCCACTTGCGTTGGGCTGCATGGCCAGCGACGACGCCAATGCGAGCCCAATGGGATCGTGATAGGGCACGGGGGGGACCACCACGGGGGGCGCCGAGTCCAAAGACGGCGCGGCCGCCGCCGACGCAAGCAGCTCCTTTTTCCCCATCGTGTGTGGCCCCCAGTACTTGAGCATGACGTCAAAATGTGCCGGCCGTGTGGATTCATCTTCGCTCGGGTCGAGTTTGGCCCACACGGCATTCAGTTGGGAGAGCTATGAGAGCGGCGATGAGGCGCTGGCACGCATAGTCATTTGTCGACGCTTTGTACCTTTTGCTGGACTTGGGTGTTGTCAAACTTGCGACCCATCTTTTCGCTCAGGGTGGCGGCAAGCAGTTCGTACCCCGTACGCTTGGCACGGTTGTCGCGCTCCTCAAATTTATGCCGCAGGTTCGAGTCGTAGCGCAGCTCAAACAAGTGCTTGACGCTGTCGGCACACCATGTGGCCGACGGTTTGTCCGAGTTGCGGGGACGACCACGGGGGCGCTTTGCATCGTTCTCGTCATCAGGGTCGCGATTCTTCGGCGGACGACCGCGGCGCTTTGCTTGAGGTGTCGACTCTGCCGGCGGCGGCGTGCTCACCAAAGTCGGTTGTTCTCCGTTGTCCATCCTGGCCGCAAGTCTCCCTCAGAATTCGAAACCGGGGTTTCTCGTTGGCAATTGTGATTGGTTCGTTTCGAGGCGAGGCGGTGAAAAAAAATACACGCAAGGGGCTGGGCCAATCCAAATACTGTCATTAAATTCCAGCCAATCCGATCACTCTAATTTAAACAATTTAGCCCATCATGTTTCGAGCGAATTTTTGGCATCAACTGAAATGAAGAAAATACAGTCCACCGCAGCAGCCGAGACGGCGATGCCGTCTCAATTTCTCTCCGTCCAGCAAGCACATGGACGCTTCCACAACAGAGGATGGGCGGTCCATCCACAAAGAGGCGCTGCATCTTTAGTGCCTCTCACCTTTCTACCCTTGGAGCAAGTCCTGAGTAAATCTGTCGCGGTGTCGGGACACGCGTCGGGGGTTGCATGTCGCCATGCCTTTTGATGGGAGTCAGTATCAAGTGGGTTGCAAACGGCGTCGACGTCGGCTTCTTTCATGGGTGAGTGCCATCAGCACCAGTGGGAGAAGTGTCGGCGAAGAGGAGGGAGGAAGGAGGCGTCTGTCACCCACGACTGCCGCCTTGCAGCTTGCAGGGTCCCTGCCGGCGGCAGGGACGGGGCCGTTCGCGCCATTCCATCCCCACGATGCATGACACTGTTCGCGCACGCCTGTGCCGTTGCGTGAGACGCTCTCCTGCCGGTCTCCGTCCACCGGCGCCGCCAGTATGAGTCCTTGGGTCCAACGCGACATTGTCTTCGAGAAAGGTGTAGCTCCCTGGTAAAACCCGTTGAACCGACTAAAACGCATGGGTTAAACGTGGTTTTGTGGTATTATCCGGCATCCCGGATACCGATTTGAATCTACCCACACATCGCGCAGCCATCTGGTGCCCAAGTCGCAAAACTCGCCTGGCACCGTCATTGGACTGCGCGACACACTTCTTTGCCGACGATCGCCCTCGCGTCGCGCCTCCGACATCACCTCGTTGCTTTCGACACGTGTGTAGCCTGCTAGGACGATGTCCTTCTTAGCTGATTTGAGCAAACGCCAGCCCAAGCCGGGTGGCGGCGGCATCGACCTCGGGAAAATGCAATCGTTCGGCTTGGCGCGGGCGTTCCACCTCCCGACGCCGTCCGACCCTGTCCTCGCGACCGGTCCGACCGAGCGAAGACCATCTCAAACGTTCCAATCGCCCTTCCAAAAGTCGGCGATCGAAATCCTCCAAGAACTCGAACGCAAGGCCGAGGAAGACGAATTGGCCCGCCAGGCCCCATCGACATCGCCCGAAACGATCGAACCCGTCCAAAAGACACGACCACCCGTGAACCCAAATGGAAGCAAACTCCTCAACATGATGAGTCGGCGGCAGATGAATGGCACGACCCTCACGCCCACCACCAACAACAACCAGGACGACGCAACGAAACACGACACAGACGACACCGAGTCGAGCAGCAGCGAGAGCAGCAACCAAGACGACGAACCTGTTCCAGGAAAACCATCAAAATCCATGGGATCAAACGCGTCGATGCTCGAGGAGATGATGCAACGACGGAGCGCCGCCGCCGCCGCCGCCACGACCCCATCACCACCACCCTCGACATCCTCCGACAGTCCCTCGTCGAAACCCAGCAGTGGTGGACGCAATGCCATGCTGGAAGAAATGATGAAAAAACGCGGGACCCCACCGCCCGCTCCTGCGTCGACTCTGCCATCGTCCACCGAGAGTGGCAAAAGCACCGGGTTGTCCGACATGATGAAACGCCGTGCGGGACTCGCTAACCATGCCGGCGCCGTGCCTGGTGGCAGCAAGAATGCCATGCTCGCGGAAATGATGAAGAAACGCGGTGGGGGTGGTGGCTTGCCGCCACCGCCGCCGTCGATGCCATCGCCGCCCGCGGCCGACACGCCCCAGACGGACGTCGTGCCGCTCAAAGACGACCCCAAGTACAGCACATATTTCCTCATGCTCAAACGCGGGTTGCCCAAGCCGGCCGTACAGCACCGCATGCAAAAAGACAACGTCGACCCAGCCATTTTGGACATGGACCCAAACCAGCCGTTCAAACTCCCGACGCTCGGGGAGGACCCGCAGTACGAAAAGTACTTTAAAATGCTCAAAACGGGGCTCCCGCGGCCCGTCGTCGAGCACAAACTCACGACAGACCGCATTTCGATCCACTTGTTGGACTTGGACGTGGCGCAACCGACCATGCCACCCGACCAACTCGACGCAGCGTTTGACGCACACAAAGCCAAAGTCGTCGAAAAGTACAAAAAGATGCTCAAGCTGGGCATGCCGCCGGGCGCAGTTGACCACGCCATGACGAAAGACGGCGTCGACCCCGCGTGGCTCCATCCCGGCGCAGCGCGGCCGTCGCTCGCCGCCCTCGGAGGCAACAATGCGAGTTTCATGGTTCGCAAGGTGACAAAACCCGACCGCATTCGCAAGAAATTGCATTGGGTTGTCCTCAACAAGGACGCGATGAAAGAGTCAACGCTGTGGAAACAACCAAGTGCCGGTACGACACGATGCACTACGAGTGATGACGTCATCGTCGTATGATTCTCTAGCGACGCTGTCGGACGCGAGCATTGCCGCCCTCGAACATATGTTTACGAAATCCATCAAAGACGACCACGCCAAGACGCACAAGAACGAACAAGCAACGTCTATGAAATCGTCGCGCGACCTCCTCCAAGCCAAAGTCGTGAATTTGATGGACATGAAAAAGGCGCAAAACATTGGCATCACACTCGCGCGCATCAAAGTGCCCTTCGAGTACGTGGCTGACGATGGGTTTCTTCATTCGATGACATTCGACGTAGAAAAATCAAAGACGAAATTCTCAACATGAACCCGACCATCATGTCGCCGATGCACCTCAAAGCACTCATCGACCTATGGCCAGATGTGCAGGAAATGAAAGCCATCCGTGAATTTCAAGGCGACTTGCAAACACTTGGGCTCGTGCGTGGACTTGGATTATTTTTAATTGGTCGGAGTATTTATGGTGGACGTAGGCCGAGCGCTTTTGCTACGTCATGCGAGACACCCCGCGCTTCACGGAAAAATTGCAATGTTTAATTTTCAAGCAAGAATTCAATTCGCGCAGCCACGAACTCCGGTACGTTTGAGTGCTGTGGTCAAAGGATATTTAATTTATTGGGCGTGCAGGGAAACCGTCACACTCGTCCTTCGTTGCGTCAACCAAATTTGCACTAGCACCGAACTGCGGGTATGTACTTAAGTTTCACCGTCTTTTTGAAAAATGACATAGGACATTCTCTTGCTCGTGCTCAAAATTGGCAACGTGCTCAACTTTGGCAAAGAGGCCGACAATGGCACTTCTGTTCGCGGCTTTTCGCTCAGTTCGCTCGTCAAGCTGTCCCAGACCAAAGCATTTGTGGGTCAAACGACGCTGCTTCAGTTCTTGGTCGAAGTCGTCGACGTACGATTTCATATGCAAGGTTGATTTGAATCACTCATGCCGAATTTAGAGAGACGCGCCGTCACTGGCCAAGTTTGACGAAGAAGTGGGACTGCTTGAACGAGCGTCGCGTGTCGTGACCCAACAATTGTACATGGAAAAGAAAGCGCTCGAAGGTGGGCGGACACATTTAATCAACGAATCCAACCGCATCAAGGTACAGCTTACATCTAGTCGGCAGTCGGAGATAATTTCAATAGAGCGAAGACGGACAGACCAACCTCACGGCGGCCGCGATCGATTTCTTCTTGCTCAAAGTTGACGACGAATTGGCTGACCTGACGGAACAGCTGGACAAATTGAACCACAAGGTACGCTGCATGGCTTTGAAAACGAGACAGAGCTGACAATATGCGGTAGAAAACATCCTTCTTGCACTACGTCGGCGAAGAAGGCAATTATGAATTGGACGAACTATTTAGCGTGCTCTGGGCCTTCACCGAGGAGTTCCGGGCCGCACACCGCAAATTCGTTTTGAAAAAAGCACGCGGCGGCCCCAAGAAAAAGCCCCCGGCCGCCGAATGTGCGTAACGTGTGAATTTAATAGTTAGGACCACCACTGATAATATCCCAGCCAGATGAATACATTGATTGCGCTGTTTCATTTGTGGTTGATGCCCACGCACGCTGACCCCACATGGCATAACAATTGTTAAGTGCTGCCACCTGCTCGTCCATTTTATAAAGGGGAGTTCTCACACACCGATTCGTTCCATATATATGTACACAGTTTAGGGGTGGCTTTTTCTCTAACAATCCTAGATCAAATGAAAAATTCGTCGCTTTCGAGATGCAAATCGCTGTCGTCGTCGCTGTCGAGAAGCAATTTCATCGCCATGTCCTTTTTCGAGGCGTTGTGGGCCTTTTCGCCGTCCAAATGCTCGGTGGCCCAGCATTGAAAAACCAGTGCGCCCCAGACCAACACTGCTGCGGCCACACCAAATACAACGTTCCAATTCTCTTCGCTCTTCCCGAGCATCCAGCCCGTGAATAAATTGCCCACGATGCCTGGGATCGTCCCAATCGTGTTGCTGATGCCCATGATCTACCCATTCGCCTCGTCAACAACGAATCAACGACAATCGCAAGGACGTACATGACCAGCATACGACGGACCAACATCGACCATGTGGATCCAATAGCCCAAAGTCGCGGCGCGGCCCAAAAAGAGCGTCAAACTCAAGAGCACCACGGCCATCGCGACCGAGTCGGCAAATTGCAAGAGGAGCAGACAAAGCGCGGCACCAAGAAGACCGACGGCGTTCATGGTTTTCCGGACGACGAGGGGTCTCGCACCAGATTGGATCCATTTGTCGCTGGCATAGCCCCAGACGAGGACACCAACGTATCCTGCAAGGTAGGGACATGCCGACGTAAAGCCACTTGTGGCCAGCGGCACATGCAGTTTTTGACGAAAGTAGAGCGGCATCCACCCAAGCAAGACATACCTACAGGCACACCATGACAACGTTGTTGAAATGGGCCATCCCAGCCATAATTGAAGGCAAAATGGGCGCAGTAGATGGCCCATGCGGCCTTGGTGGACAAGAGCAACTTGGTTGAAATGGATTTGTTGCTAGTGAGTCCAATCTCCCGCTGCGCAAGAATTGTCGCCTTCTCGCTCATGGCAATAAATGGGTCGGTCTCGGGCTTGCTGGCGCCGCGAATGCCAAAGACGGCGAGCCAGACGGCACTCAACGCGCCAAAGACAAGGAAGATCGACTTCCACCCGAGCGCATTGAGCAGTAGCGGCGCTACAGCCATGGAGAGGATCGTCCCGAGGTCGACGCCGCTCGAAACAACCGACATGAGGCGACTGCGCTCGTTTTGAGGGTACCACGTGGCAGCGATCACGTGCATCGTGGGGAAGAGAATGCCTTCGCCGAGACCCATGCCTGGAAGAGATGAGACCATGCTGGACGAGGAAGATCGCAAGACGTACCAGCACGGACAAACCAGAGGAGCGTCGACGAGTGAGCCGTGACGACGGTGAGCAGGTCAAAGAGCGTCCAGAGCATGACCCCCGCGAGAAGAACCCGTTTGGGTCCATACAGTGCCGCCCAGTGCGCACCCAAAAATTGTGTGCAAATGTACCCGTAGAAGAAGGCCGAGAGAATGCGTCCCTGCTTGGCATGATCTGGCTCGAACGACGGCAACGCGACCCCAATGTTAGTGCCTAGAGATGCATGAGGTCATGCACGGAGACTCGTGTTGCGTACGATCGGCATAGCAGAGAAGAGTGCCGATAGTGCACAAGGCCGCCATCTCGTGTCGGCGCAGCACCATATCTTTTCGCGAGCGAAATGTTCAAATCCATCTTGACAGAAGAATTCTTCCACAAAATTCACGCCGAGGACGATCTATATTGAAAACCGGATATGTTATCCGGATAGCTGATACATGATATGCATGCGATTGGCTATTGAGTAGATCATTTCAACCAATGGCAATGCGATTCCAAGCTTGAAGGCTGACGTCATGCATTCCCTTATATAAGAGCAACTGCACAACCAGGTCATCTCCACCGAAGGGGCAACAGTCCATATCAAGGAGTGACTCTCAGCATTTCTGTTCTACGCCTCCTCCTATTACAACTCATTATGTGTGGATATTCCTTCAAACACAGCGCCCACTGTGCAATTGCCTCATTCTTCCGTGTCTTGCCTCTGAAGTTGGCGGCACGACACATTACAGTACCTGTATAAGGTAATGCGCTCGGTGACGTTTTTATACTGCCAAGTGTGCTATATTTTCATTTTTCCAACACCAGAAATGCTCTCCATCGCACGAGTTTTGCGGCGTTCCTTGAGCACCCGCGCGGCGCCGCGCGCTGGCCTCCTCCATGTAGGCTGCAACGCATCGTCCTCTTCAGATCAGTCCGTTCCCAACGCTGTCCCTGTCTCGCTCAAGTCACCCGTCGTGCAAGTGTTTGGAAGCAACACGGACGTCGGGAAGACGCTCGTCTCGGCCGGGATCTGCCGCGCCGCTGTGCGTTCGTCCAATGCGTCGGCTGTCGGGTACATCAAGCCTCTTCAGACGGGCGGGGATTCCATGCTAGACGCTCGTTTCCTTGAATCCCACGTGACAGATGCGACCCGCTTGACCTGCGAGACGCTCTTCCACTGGGAGACGCCCGTGTCCCCACATTTGGCCGCGCGGTTGGAAGACCACCATGTGACCGACCAAGCACTCGTGACAAAGGTGAGTTCTGCCGTGACCGCGATGCAAGCGAATGCATCGACGCTCATGGTCGTGGAAACCGCGGGCGGTGTGTGCAGGTAGGTACACACATGTCGTAATCGTCTCGCGCGCCGCATCCATTTCTTCCTCCAATAGTCCATCGGCCAGCGGCAAATTTCAATGCGATGTCTACCGTCCCTTGCGTCTCCCCGCTGTCCTCGTCGGTGACGGCAAACTCGGCGGGATCTCGGCCACCATGTCGGCGCTTGAGAGTCTTCTTCTTCGGGTATGCGACTATAGTGATGGATGATCTTGCGCGTCTCTGACTGATGGACGCCAGGGCTATGACATTCCTTGCATTGTACTCATTGAGCAAGACGAACTCGACAACGCCGGCGCAATCCACGACCGCGCCACGGAATTGAACATTCCTGTGTTTGCCCTTGGGAAGCTCCCGCCGCAGCCCGAGCCACTTGGAGCTTGGTACGCGACCCACGACGATCATTTCACGGCAGTGTTTCGCGCTATCGAGGCTTTCCACACCGCTCGTATCGACCGCCTCAATGTCGTCGCGGCCAAAGCCAAAGAGGTTGGCATGTCTCCTGTCCCCATCGATTCGATTAGTCTGAGTAGATTCTGTGGTGGCCGTTCACCCAACACAAGCAAAACAAAGGCGTGCTCGTGATCGACTCGGCGTACGGCGACACGTTTGCCACGTACGACGCGTCATCCGAGTCGATTGAACCCATGTTTGACGCGTGTGCGTCATGGTGGACCCAAGGGGTCGGGCACGGCAACCCCAAAGCGGCGTTGGCGCTCGCGACCACGACCGCCCGGTACGTTTGTCTGTTGGTCTTTCTCACATCCTGGCACCAGGTACGGCCACGTCATGTTTCCCGAAAACGCCCACGAACCCGCCGTCCAATTGTCGGAAAAGCTGCTTGCGTCGGTCGGTCGCGGGTGGGCGAGCCGCGTCTTTTTCTCGGACGACGGCTCGACAGCCGTTGAAATCGCCATCAAAATGGTACTCTCTCCACGTTGATTCTCCTCCATCCATTTCGGTGACATGAATATACTTCGGTAGGCCTTTCGCAAGTTTGCCGTCGACCACTGCATTGATTTCCAATTCGATGGCATCACGCAGACCCCGGTCGTGCTGGCGCAGACCAACTGCTACCACGGGGACACGCTGGGCGCAATGGCCGTGGCCGAGCCAAGTGTGTTCAACAAGGCGCAGCATCCATGGTACAAGCCCAAGGCCATCTTTGTCCATCCGCCGACCGTGCGCGTGTCGCGTCGTGGCGGCCTGACCATCTCGTGGCCCGAGCACGATCCCTCGTTTGAAGAACATGTCCCGTCGCAGGCCGCGCTGTTTGACGTGGCGCGGGACGACTCGACGTCCGCCGTCGCCGCGCGGTACGCTGAGTATGTCCACCACGTGCTGGACACGGTTCCGTCGCATGCGATTGTCGGCGCGTTGTTGGTCGAACCCGTGCTCATTGGCGCCGGTACGTCGCTCGGTTGTCACAACCCGACGACACCTTGCACGATGGAGGGGTTGCGGACAATGATTTGACGGTGTGTCGTAGGCGGGATGCATTTTGTCGACCCGTTGTTCCAACGCACGATGGTTCGCGTGTGCCGCGAGCGGAAGATTCCCGTGATTTTCGACGAAGTCTTTAGCGGCCTTTGGCGCCTCGGCGCGGAATCCGCGCGGGACCTCTTGCATGTCAACCCAGACATTTCATGCTACGCCAAGCTACTCACGGGCGGCGTCGTCCCGCTTTCGACGACCCTCGCCACGGAAGAAGTCTTCAATGCGTTCCACTCGGATGCAAAAGCCGATGCATTGCTCCACGGTAAAAATGTTTGCCGGCAAGCGAAACGACTCGTACTTGTATAGGCCACTCGTTTACGGCCAACCCCGTTGGCTGCGCGGCCGCGATTACCGCCCTCGATTTGTACGACTCGGCCATGACCCAACCGCAGGCGGACCCTAGCCCCACGCGAGTGTACTGGAACCCCGCGACAGTCGACCGGCTGGCCCAAGACCCGTCGGTGGCCCGGACGTTCCAGCTTGGCACTGTTGTTGTCGTGGAGTTGCAGTCGTCCACGCGAGGCTACGAAGCCGAGACGGCCCAAAAACACATTGCGCAGTTGCGCACCCAGGGCATCTATGCGCGCGCCCTGGGCAATGTCATGTACATCATGTGCTCCCCACTCAGTACCGCCGACACGTGTGACGCCATCTTGACCACCGTCACCCGTGTGTTGCTCGAGCATTAAAAAGCACTCGTCCACAGGCGAGTCTCATAATATAATTCATCCACGAAGGCAGACGGGTGTACGGTTGTCTCGTCGCTGTGTGTGTCACAGAATCAATTCCGTCGTTGTCGACACGCCAAAGTCGATGCGACTTGCCTCGATTGACATATGCCGTGCGAAGTGATGCGATGTTGACCTCCAATGCTCTACGGAATTTTGAAAGAAGAAGCGTCTCGTCTGTTGGGAGTGTGATGTGGGGTCGACACTGAGTGGGGAAAATCGTTGTCCTGTTCACGCAACGCAGTTGTTGTACACACATGTTGAACCACCACTATCATATGCTGAGCTGGAGTTGCATCACTAGTATGATGTGACGGCGTGGGGACATACATGAAGCAGTCCAAAGAGCTGGCCGATGCAATTTAACCCCCGATGCTCCACGGCATGTAGCAAAAGGCATGTGATTTGCCGTGTCGAAGGGTACGGTCGGCGTGATAGCGTGGCGTATGCGGTAGAAAACGGCTGGGGTTGGTCCAATAGAGCGGGCTGCGGTGCATTGCAGCAGTGCACAGATCCACGGTTGTGCCCTAGCCACTAAACAGGTCCCTTACATCAGGGCAAGACGACGACGCTACCTTTGGAAGAAACGTGGTCGTGCCATCGGCGCGCGGGAGGTAGTCGTCGTGGAGCGCGACGCGCGGAATGAGAAAGGCTGGAATGTTCAAACGGAGCGATTCGAGCACAACTGCCAACGTGTATGGCAGTGCCACGTCATCCATGTTGACCAACGAGCCATCGTGTGCGTCAATGGCAGCCGTATATTCAGCTCGGATGCGCACGGCCACGGCGGGGTCTCTGGCCAGAGTGAGGAAGACCCAGCCAAGGGCCGACTTGATCGTTTCGTAACCAACCATAAAGACGAGCGTGTCGGTGACGACCTGGGCCCGCGAGGTATGGGGGAGCATGAGATCAATGATATCGACTGGCGCGGTGGGTGCTACGCATTGCAACCTTTCTTTGGACTCGATCGCGCCGAGGATCGTGGCCGACAGCATGTCACGGCTCTGCCGCCATCGCGTAAAAGGGGGAACTGGGAGGTGGACTAGACTGGGCATAGCCATAAGCACAAATATGGTCGGTGCCCCGGGTGCCTGCGTGTACGTGTGAAAGGCCGCGTGCATGTCAGGCGGGATGTCGGCGATGCCCACGCCCGCCAAACCAAAAACCCGGAACGCCAGCTCGTCAAACACTAGTGCATGGTCAAATGCGTGAATGCCCGAGGGAATGTATTGCCTTGGAGCATCTCGACAGGCACGTCAGTATTGTCAGTATTGCTGTGGGCTCCAAGGACAGCGTGGCAGCAGTGCCTCGCGTGGGTGTCAAAGATCCCCAATATGTGTTTTCACGCGGCTGGGGAGAAATAGCGGGTTCAGTCGCTTGCGCTGCTCGTCGTGCAGAGATCCGTTGGCGTTGATGAGGCCCGTGCCAAAGAGGGCCTCCTAAGGAGGACACGTTTGAGTCAAGGTCAACAAAACATGATTCACTTGGTCAAATCCACCGAGCATGCCGTCGCGGGGAAAGTTTGCCATATTGGTGGCCAGGATGTATCGCGCGACACATGGATCGGTGACGAGGATGATGCCAGACGTGACGAAATGTAGCCGAACGACACCCCACAGGATCGCATCCATGACATATAAGGTTCAGGGTAGGCCCGCCATGGCAACGGCGAAACTCATAGTCAGGAACGCGATCGTCCCGACCACAACTACAGTAAACATTGAGGCGTCAAGCGGGGCAAATTCAAAATGACTTTGTCCTCGCAACGACGTCATCTAAGCGTTTTAGTGATTCTACTCTTCGATATTTGTGCTTGAGATGCTGTCGTGACACGTCAGATGTACAGCAATCTCGTGCTTGAGTTAAATGCGGGGGTGCAAAATGCGCACCAGCTGGAATTTCATGTGTGATGAACAATTAAAATAGTGTCAAATATCGAGAAAAAATACTATTTCCTCATTTTTTGCCTTTCTCGCTCACAAGATCAACCACCTCATTGTGGTTCCAACGTTCGATGGTCTCGAAGGCCCCATCACAAAAAGTAGACTATTTAGTGATTGCAATTCACTTCATCATACTGCGAAGGTCGCGCTAGCGTATTCGCGGGTGATGTCAAGAGTGCACTCCATGAACCAGCTATATAATTGGGCAAAAAGTGCTGAATAGATCCGATTTTTGATAGGCAAAATGACGAACTGAATAGCTGTACTAGTATGCGAATAAAATACGTAATATTATCCAATAATATTATAGTTTTTTCAAACTCTCTGAGAGCCCAAATTGGGTGAAATACCCGCGCGATTTGAGCCCGAGATTCTGTATGTCGTCGGAGGAAGACACGGCCGATTTGAGTTGTTCAGTGCGAATTTGACGTGTCCCATGGCAGATCTCGTCTCGAGTTTCATGTGAGAGTATTATGCTTTCAGGCCAAATTTGTCATATTCGACGGAAAGCATATTATCCAATCAGTAAAGAGTAAATCCCTGCGCTTGGCTTCTGATTGGTGCTCGACTTGATTTAGGTCGGAATGTCATCACTTACTTTACTGAAATATTGGCCTCTGATTGGCCTGTCCGACACACTGCCCGACATTTTGCCCACAATTTTGGAACTAAAAAGCTCACAGGCTGAAACATATTCAAACGATTTAATTGGTTGTAATTGGCCAATCATATGAGGGATGAGCTTTGCTTGCGCTTTCTTCGGACTTGTCTCGGTTACGAAAAGTTGGGCCTATCTTTCATGGATGCCATTACCTCAGCACGCCACGTCATGACCGAGTTCAACCAGGCCGTCTAATTTTACCATACGCGCGGGGACAAAAATAACCTATCCATTCGCGCCTCGCACCAACGATGGAGCATTCGCCGCTGGAATCCCTGCCACTGCTGCGTCGTGCGAGTCCACGGCCGCAGCTGCACCCGCCAGGTGTCGAAATTGAGTGGACGACGTCGCTCTATAGCTGTGGCGAGTCGCTTTTCCCCACGGGTACGAGTTTGCTTTTCCTGTCCCGTTCCAACTTGTTACTGTAGCATTTATGGCGTTGTGTTGTCCGTGTGTGTCGTTGGCCCAAATCGCGTCGCGACTGAGTGGCCGCGGCGCCTACGACGTGGTGCTTTTGCTCTTTCTGGGGCTACAAGTGGCTGGTCTCACGAGCGTCTACGTGGCGTTGCCACCCCGTCAAGAGTGGTTCCAAAACACAGCATCTTCGTCGCCGACCATCTCGCTTGAGTTTATGTACCATCATGCTGTGTTTGAATTCGAATGGAAGGACGCGGGTGTCTACTGCTGGGGCTTGATCAGCGCCCTCATTGCCTTTGTTCGAGGCTACGGCCGTACCAAGATGCACATTCGTGGCAATGTTGGCACGGATTGGCTCGCATCCTGCTTTTGCAGCAGTTGCACGATCGCCCAACTCGCGACCCAAGTCGATGTCTACCCGACCAAGGAAGGCTCGGTCTTTGGCCCACGCGATGTCCTCCCACAATACGTTGCGTTGGAGCCTCGAAAGAGTTTGGTCATCAACCACCATGTCGTCGTGATGTCGATGTGTAGTGATGTGTAGCAAGACGTAACCAAAGCGCGACGACGACGTCGTTGTTTGTTCTGGATACTGTGTTCAAAACGGCCCACTTAATTTGTGCCGTTTGTTGCCTGGATGAATAATACTAGTGCATGGGGCGATAATAGCAAACCATGTAAGTAGGTTGCGCACACACTGACAGATACTACTTGCACGTAGTAACCTACTCTGTGGTTTGGTGGGCCAATTCGTGGAACGTGAACATTTCAGATTTGGGCATTGAAGTTATCTTGTCGTCCACAACCCGATCGAGAAATTCAACCAGCAAAGGGAATCATTCCTGCAATTCTTGGAATGAAGCCCCATTTGTTCAATAATCAAAGCCCTGCTGGCAGCTGTGGGCTCTATCGTGGCTCCTTCGAGTATTTTGTTTTGAGGAGTTTTTGCGCAGTTTCGTCCAAATGCACAAATGCATATTTTTCATATAACGTCACATCTCTATGCGCATTTTCGGACAACAACACGTCAGAATATCTTGATTGGCTGCAAATGAATTTCCTGCGATGGAATTGGTCAAACGAATCAATGTCTTCTTGGTCTGAACGAAAATGCGATAGTCGTTCCGTGTTCAGGGGGAGGATCATTTTCCCTTGTTCACCCAATCCATCATGTCTGTCGAGCACGTCGTTTTGTTCAAGTGGAAGGATGACGCACCTGCCGAAACCATCGCGCAAGTCGAAGCTGACGTCATTGCACTCAAGGACCAAATCTCTGGCATCGTCGACCTTACCTACGGCAAAGACTTCAACAAGGTCCGAGCGGATGGCTTCACGCACATGGTGGTTGTCCGCTTTGTAAGCAAGGAAGCGTTGGCTTCCTACGACGCCCATCCTGACCACCAAAAGGTCGTGGCACTCCTCCTTCCGATCATGGACAAAATCTTGGTCATGGACATGGAGAGCCCGCGCCTGACACCAGCCAAAGAGCATATCTAATCGAGATTGCTTTTCCCATGAAACATCCAAAAGTATTCTCGGCTATAAACCCCGCTAATTACACTTTCGTACTCGAGTATGCGGAGCTTGCATTCGATTGTGTCCTAGAGGTGTGACACAAGCATCTCATGCAGGTTACACAAGCCTCATCATGTGAACGACAAACTCAATCCATAAATCAACCCATCGAATTAAAAAACAGAAATGGTTGAATACTCGACGCCAACATACGGCGTGGCCATTGACAGCGGCCATACCTTCGCCTTAGTCAGACGGGGGTCGTCGTTACTTCGGCATATTGATTGTCTTCAAGACTCACATCAGACTCTGCGAGCGTGTCCTTTCTCGGCATGTCGTGTTGGCCGTAGCCGATGTGCCGAAGGATAAAAATGAGGGTAGTCACGGCTACAACTCCGGTGCAGACGAGCAAGAACACTTGCATTTGGCGAGATGTTTGGACTTGGTAAGACGAATTGTGTTGCAGGGCTCATGCTCTGTCTGCGCCTTTCATTTTTGGCGACCAACAAATTGCGCCCATGGTGATTGATGTGCATTGCCTTCAACACCAAGGAGTCCGTGGATGACCCATGTTGCGGCGTTAAAACACAGTCAACGCCACTGCAGGTGGGCAAAATGGATGGATCCTTGAAGCCCCAGGAACAATCCGACATCATCGAATGATCCAATTTGTTTCCTAAAACAGTCCAAGGTCCACCCAAGAAATATAATATTTGTCGCGTCCAACACAACCGGGATTGAACAAGCTAAGAAAGAAGCCATGGATTCATGTTTTTCAACCACAAGACAACCCTGACCCAGAGGCTCCCAAATGTGTTTCTTAAGCCATTCAGCCTTGGCATTGGCTGGGAATTGTCCAGAAGCGCCGAATTAAAATAAATATACTACTTCGAAGTTCTGCATCGTTGAATTTGCTGAGAGTTTTGTTGAGTTGGACGTTGATGATTTTGGACAATTCCATGGGAGATGGCCCTTCGAGTTTCGGATTTTCCCTGCACACAAGGAACGACAGAATGTATGTGAAGGAATGTCGTTGGGATCTCAGGACGCTGCTCACAGATCATGCATCCGTTCTTGGATGCCTGATGAGGATCAAACTGAAGCTACGTCGCTACCCCCAATCATCATCAAGCATCAACACAATTGTAACAAAGGAGCAACGGCGAAGCAAATCGTTGACAATGCCATTGCCAAAATCCTTTGCCTACATAAAAACCTAAAACATTTCGTTCTGCAAGCCAGCGATTGGACAAACACTATTTAGCACTCGACACACCGAATCGTCAGTCCATTCTTTGCAGAAAAATGACATGGCGCGTCAAAAGAATTGGTACAATATTATGGGCTGCCATTGAATGTTTGGCTCCTGTCTCGCCAAGGCAGTGGCGTTCTGGCAAAATCCATCCGACAGGGCACAAGTTTTCCAGCCAAAGTGGTGCTTATCTACCCAGTATAGCATTCCGACCATCCAATGTTTATGGTAGTTATGATGGAGGCCATTGGTAAACATGGCCAGCGAAACCATCGCGATGTTCAATGTATGGCCGTGAAAGGCCGTCTTGTCAAGCGGGGGTTGTGACTTGGTGATGCGCTTGGCCATCATCTTGGAGGCTCACGACAGAGTCTACAACTGTGTCCCGAGTCGGTATGTCGTGCTGGTCATAGCCGATGCGCCGGACGATATAGATGAGTGTTGCCACGGCCACCACGCCAGTGCAGACAAGCAACAACACTTGCATGGGGTCAAAAAGAATTGTGTCGGCCTGTCAAGTCTGTGTTTCGAAGGAGGCCAGAGTTGCCGTTCGATCGAGTGCATGTGTTTACTCAATCCTTTCCACTCCCACGACCTCACACAAATCAAGTCAGTCATCAACACTTGATTGCACAATCAGGCAACGAGGTGGCAAAATCAGAAGTCTACGTTGTATTTGATTTCCCAAGCACGAATCAATGACGCAATGAATCGTTGGTGGCAAAAGGAGCCGTCCCAACATTGCTCGTTGAGCGCTGGTTTCTTTTGGGTTGGCTGTGTCGAGTAATACGATCACGGACTTGAACGAGATCAGTGTTGTCACAACCGTCCGATGCAAGTCAAACCTGTTGGCACCACGTCCGAGGACGAGTGTGTTATTCTTGACTAATTTTACGCGTATTTCGAGGGTGGCTATTATATTAGCACTCGGGCTTGGCACTCAAGTCGGCGAGACGGCTTCGGGGTACTCTTGAAGTGGCAAATCGTCAAATGCTCTGCACATCGTAGAACGCGTGACGACGATCGCTAGTGCAAAAAAGACCAAACACGCAGCAATGGTGGCCACGTAACTGGGGGTGGCTGCAACTCAATCAGCACATGTCAGGGCTAGGGATCGGGTCTTACAATCACCAGTGGCACTGGGCAAAGAGCTATTCCCATTGTCGTCGCGGGTAGAATGTAGGCCAAGTACACACACCGAGGTGCTGCCTAACATGTCACTGCCGGTGCAACCTGCCCAAGTTGCCGACAAAGTAGGCAGGCGGAGAGTAAAAGTCGGCTGTCGAAACCGAGTAGCGACGTCGGTGCTGAGAGCCAAATGCAAGTGTGGGTTGTCTGTCAAATCCCTATGTAGTATATGAGGCTGCGTGCACAAAACCATGGTGCAAGACACACAGGTAGGATAGGGACGGGGGGAAGCTCGTGGCCGTCAGCGTGACGTGTGTTAGATTGTTGCTACGGAGAGATCTAAAACGACCTGTCAGACTGACGACCATCTACGGAGACGTTTACAAATGGGTCAAAGTTGGAAACGCGTCTCTCCACTCGGCGTCGAATGCAAGCAAACCATTGTGGCTCAAGTCCCTGCAAGGCGTTGGCTCATGACCCTGCAGCCTCACAGCGACGTACAGCTCAAGAAGGGAGGATGGGAGGAAGAGGTCGTGCGTCGTGCGGATGGCGTTGAAGCTCATATTCCTGACCATGTCAACGTTAGCTTTGCACAATCGCAGTGACGGTACAAGAAGTTGAGGTTGCTAAGCTCGGTTGCGGGGAACGCATGGATGGACTGGAGGTCGTTGAAGGACAAATCTCTAGATGAAAGTGGGTTCATCAAGTTGGAAGCAAACGACGTACACTGTTTGGACCCATGTGGGTAGACAAGCGAGGGTCTTGATGCCGGAATGCGACAAGTTGACGAAAGTCGTTGTGTTGGATGGACGTGACTGGCAGTCGGACTGGAGATTTCGCTCGTCAAGACGGTGTGGGCGGCTGCTGGCGTCGCCGCATTTGATCAAAAGGGTCGTCACCGAAAAGAAATTCGTCCAGAAAATAAGAGTGCACGCGCGCGGCAGTGGACGCGGCAGGAACATGGATCACGCGCGTCTTCGAATGGACCAGCGATCTTGGTGCGAAACGTCATTCGGCCACGAATGTAACCGCCCATTGACAGGTTCGAAAATAGTGTCCGTCTTCGCCCCCGACCCATGCAGCTGCAGCCCAACCGCCACCACAAAAAATGAGCCGAAAGTTATTGTCGAGTTGTTCTCCACTTGTGAACTCAACGAAAAACGTACTCGGTCATCATGAACTTAAGGCACATCAAATCGTCGTTGTTGGCTGGGTAGTATATCCGGGATGGTACCAAAGCAGCTCGCGACAGGCAGCACGAGACCCAGTTTGCATTCGCTCTTAGCTTCCTCAAGCTCAGAAGCAGTTTGTTCATTAGTTGGTCTTGGTGGCCACGACTGCCCTTTCGATCGGCAATGGGCTGCCCTACCCTCGCCACACCACGCATTCGCTCATGGACTACTGTCACAATTTCAAGAACTCCTCGGGGGAAACGTACCCGCTCAGCCAAATCAGAGAAGAGGACGAGATCAACGTCGTGTTTGCTGAAAACGTTGGCAACGGCAACGCCATTGAAGCTCGATCCCAAGGCGAGGTCATAAACCCAATTCATTGCGGACGTGGCCGCGTTGAAAGCCAGCCAGGGAGAGACCGTCGGACACTCAATAGGGGCCAAGATGGTTCGGACTATCTTGGCAACGGCGCCGAAACGGTCAACTTTGTCGCGTCCGTCACAGCGCTCCCCCAAAACGACGGATCGATTTGGATCTCGAAATCTAGTGTCGCGCTGGGGGCGCCCACCATCGTCAACCACGTGTCTTGACCCAGATCCACGTCAAGAATTACAACAACGGAGGGTCATGTACCCGACGGGCGCCAGCTCAAGGAAGGCACTTTGGACTGGCCAGTCGTAGGCAATACCATATCGGTGGCTTTGTTTCGCCTGACGTCGTTTCTCCCCTCGCTCACAAGCTTGGCCCAAGGCGTCGGCTGCGACTCGATTGCCCTATCCAAGCTACCCAGTGTTATGGCAATGACCCACTTCGTGAAAACTTTGCGATCTTGCGCCCTTGGCGACCTTGGTGGCGAACACACTGTCCCTTCGCCTCCAATCACTCCATCCCCCGTTACCCCCGCCCCGTCCCCAGCCACCAGCCGCCGGTGCCATTCCCGTCGGGGGATTGTGATCGTGCACCAATTGCTACAACTGTACGCCCCCACGCAAGCGTGTGTCTCGGGCTGAACCATCGACCAATCCAAGATCGTCTTGGTGTTTCCTTGGTGTGGCAACTACTTTTGGGCGCCTCGTTGCCAGCAACGTAACAGTAAATATTGTGCAAGTCGTGTGGAATTTGAACACGAGCACTTGGTCCGGTCTTCGTCGAATATTTCCTAAAAGGGTTAATATACATGTGTACTGCCTTGCCAATCCTTTTCAAGTCAAGACGACAATGTTTCCAGATCGCCTCGTACTCGGCCGTCCCCGACATCGCAAACCAACAAGGGGGCTCCATCACGGCGCCGTTGAAGCAGCACAAAATGCCATACAACGTACAACGTGATTTCGAACATCGAGACCTCATCAAATGTCGCGCCGTAAGTTGCACCATATTTGCTGTAATTTGTGTCGAGAACACGGCCTTATCGCGCGGCTTGCTTTGCCTAGTCCAAACACGTGGGGTGAATGATGGAGCGCGTGAGAATATCGTTCTACCTGGCGGTGCCTAACCTTGAGCGCAATGACTGGCTGGCCATCTTTTGAAAATACGATTTCCCAGGGCAAAAGTTAACATCCACCGTCCTCACATCCCACCTGTCGGTTCTTTTAGCACTCTTGTCATTGTTACAAGAACTTAGAAATTGACGCCCAATAACGAACTTCGGAGGTGGGGTTGTCTTGAGGCAATCAAAAGCTTGCTCGTTGAATAAACCGTTGGACAAAAACGAGTTCAATTATTGCACCCAAACACTCATAGATTGGCAAGCCAATAGTGTCGCAAGGCTTGGCATAGTTGATGTTGTTTGGTGCATTCCCCAAAAACCCAGGCTCGGTCCTTGTGCAGCTATATATTCGAGTGTGGTTGTCGAACACTGATTAAGGTGGCTTGGAGCAACCTGCGTGTATTATAGATGTTGCCAAGGCAGTCAATATAATGCATCCAATCACGTGAGCAGCAATTACTTTGAAGTGAAGAGTGGGGTCAGTCGAAGAGAGACAGGTCGCGCCCACATCCACCAATCAATTATTGACATTTGGCAATCAGATCCTTGGAACACAATTTCGAGATCCTTTGAACCTCTGCCTGAGAAATTCCCTCATGCAGTTTAAGGACAACTTTGTTCTGGTGCAAGACGGTGCATACAAGGCGATTGGATGGTTCTCGCAAAACCACAACTCATGAAAGCAGGCAAACTAGTCGGCCTTCGAGTGACCAATTGAATAGATTGAAAATGATGAGCCTGGACAAAGTTTATTACCGGTACAAGTATGCATTGTGTCGCCACCATTCCAAGTTTCATAAATCAACGCAACCTTATGCAAGGAATTTAGTGGTGTTTACAACACATGCCTCATCCTGGGGCTCCACTATTTGTTCCGCCCTGTCGCTTGCCAGTTCGGATTGGCTGGCACCACATAATTCAATCTTCCATGGACACTCCTCTTCCTTTGCTCGTCTGCACGTGCTTGGTCGTGATTGGCGCCCTCGTCATACTCCTTCAAAGAATCGGCCAGCACAATCAATCCACCCGAGACACTGTCGTGAGCAGTGATAGCTCCCAAAGCGATACCATTCGCCAAGTCCACGTGTGAATTTGATTCGACGACGGTTCCGTGAATGACCCTTCCTGTTTTCAACAGCGAGTTTTGGCGCACTGACGTGCAAGGCATGCGAATCCAGACTTGTGAGAAGAAAGCTAACGAAATCCAATTGGCACCTAGTGCAGATTGGATGCATAATACTGTAGTAAAACAATTGAAGACATGGTGCATAGAGACAGGATTACGAATGTCATTTCACCCTCGAATGAAAGAAGCCCATGTTTATGGTGCCATGGGCGTGGCCCATGCCCTTGAACGAGTGCTTCACCATCAACCTTAATGTTGTGGTGGACGATCATCTACGACGACCTTGGATGCGACGACGGAGGGTATGTTGTAAGAATATATTTTTCGAGACAGTTTTGTGCAATAGACTTGATATTTGTATAAACTAAATAGAATTAATCTTTTTTACACTGACAAAATCGAATTGGCGTCAATTCGTATAGACAAAATTTTGAAGGAGTTTTCACGGTATTCTCGCACGAACAGACGAAAAAACAGTGCGACTCGTTAAAAACTCAATCGCTCAGAAGAAGATTAAGTCATCTCGAATATAACCCAGTCATTGCCACGAATTGGCACCATCTTGACTTGAGATTTTGTGAACCGGTGACAAGTTTTCGGACAAAAGTTTGCAGGGTTTGCTGCATGCACTGTCAAGTCCTGCGTCAGACATGTGTCGTCCGTTCGTTTCAATTGATGTGCAATGTATTTGGTTTAAGAGGTTCTGAACTGAGCTGATTCGACCATCGTCCGTTTGTAGAATCCCAATTCCGGAAAATATCCGGATCACTTGCTGTTCGTTGGCCCTATCAATCGTCGAGTCAACGAATAACGCGACCAGCGCCTTCCTCATGTGTTCAAAGAGGGTGTCCTTGGCATGCCCTGTCAAGGCTTCGCATCTCTCAGTTGGATCGAAAGTCGGGAGACGGATCTGATGCTGCAACCTGATTCGAACTTGCCCTTTGGGGTGGTCGACGCACATACGACGATCATTTGGCCTGTCTGGCAGTCGCAGGCAATCGAGGATGCTCATTAGGCTTGCAGTTGATATTGATAACGTTACAAGCATACACTGAGCGACGACAGGTCACAGCCATTTCTGGACACGGCTATTCCTTCTTTTGGAAGAATAGAAAGAGTCATTCTGTGAGGCCAGTTCAATGCATCTCGAAGCATGCTCGACTGTCCAGTGATGCCGTGCTGGCGTTGGACAGAACTCGATCCAAGGCAAACGCCAGCCATTATTATTCAACATGCGTTGGTTCGCCCACTTGGTTGCCGCCGCTGCGCTCGCCACGTTATCAGCCACTGCCCAAGACATGATTGCGCTCACGGTTTGCCCCAACAATTCGACAATCAATCTCTGCCTCCTTGATCAAAATGGCACGATCCTTGCGTCGAAGAACGATATCTTGAGCAACACGAGCGTCGATCTGTCCAACCAAGGCATCGACTACGTCACTGTCTACCCGTGGAATGCGGTTGCAGTGTACGATCCATCGATGCCTCTCGCTCTTGACGTGACTGCAAGTGTAGGGACCTCTCCTGCAATTCCATTGCAAGCTTGCCTCGCTTTGAAGACGGTGTCCTCCAAACTCTGTACGTGATCCACAAGAAGCACAGTTGACGTTGATCGCAGGAACGTGAGCCACAACGCATTGGACCCTCTGTGGCGTCATGTGTACATTCCCATCACCGTCCAAGTCTTGTACGTTCATCCCGCCTACCAACATGCTGTTTACAGGTGCATTGACTGCAGGGATTTGAGCTACAACAACGGTGGCCTGTTTTTCCATGGTCTCAGACTGCTGGGCGAATTGGACTTGACCGAATTGTACCAAGGATGTCGCGTGCGACCTGCATGCTCATGTGACGGCGTAGGTATTTCCGTGGCAACAAGTTGACGGCCCTTGAACTCTCGGCATTCAATATGACTGCGTCCATGCGCCTCTTGTACAACCTTTCCAACGATTTATGCATATGGCTGATTCTCTGTCGTAGGGATTTGTCGGACAACGACGGATTGGTGTTGACAGTCGACACGGACACGTTTTCATTTATGATGCAACCCCAATTCACCCTCTTGCTTCCCACGGACAACAGCACAACCCAAGCCAACTGCCGAGGCGGGACTTTGACCGTCGTGCCCTCTGGCGGCATGGTCTGCGTTGTACCAGTCCAAGATCCCTTTGGACAAAATAGTGGCAGCGGCATCTCTGACAATGGTCGACATCGCTCGGGCGACGACGACTCTGACAACCACAGCATTGGCGCAGGTAGATATCATCATCAGGCGGCACTCATGTTGCTCGTAGGCATGATTGCCCTCCTCGTCGTAGGTTGCATCTTGATTGGAGGCGGCACATATTGGCTGGCCAAGCGCTGGGCAGACTACCACCGTCGCCGTCTCGCCCTCTCTCCCCGCGACACACTTGTGAGTTCCATCTGGAGCGACGAGTACGATTTAAAGAAAGACGACCGCGCGACTGAGTTTCGTGAGACCTTGTCCCCCTCGGCTGACCGCCACACGGCCGTGTGAAGCCAAGTAGGATAGTTGTGAATATATGTCCGTATGCATGCGAAAGACATTTACTATCCTTGGGGATGTGGTACGTGCGTGACTGCGCTATGCAACACGTGCGTCCCTTGAACCCTGCTCAGTCGCCAAACCTTCCATGTGCGCGCAAACCTTGTGGTCAATGCCTGGAGGACAATGGCGTCGGGTCGACTTGGTTCAATGGAACCCGTGAATTCAACTTGGGACCTCTCTGATAGTCGAGAGGAGTTGCAATTTTACATCGTTCCCTCAACCCCAAGTCAGTGTGATGGAAAGCAGAGAGACGCATACCAAGTGCCTTGGGGGAATGTGGTTCATCACACGTCGCGGGGCGGTTCCAGTTGGACGACGCGGGGCCATTGGGGCACAAATGAGTGAGAGGACGAGTTTGCCTTTACAACTGCAAACGTGTCAGCGCAACGACCGAGAATCTTGACGATTCTCTGCATCTCCCCACAGATGTGATATGTGACCTCATGATCTGGAGAACATTTGTGTTCAGTGGGGCGTGCATCTCATCTGGCTATTGCCGGCAAGACATGCATTGTTTAACTGCTGCTGTCATGCACATCTTCGCTGCCACGGCGCTCCTCGCCGCTCCCCTCCTCTCTGTCGACGCCTCGACCATCGCAGCATGTCCATCCTCAGCGTCAACTTGGTCGTTGTCGCTGCCATGCCTCCTTGGCACAAACGGGACGGTGCTCGCCATCGGTGGCGATTTGCTCAATGTCACGCTTGATATGTCCAGTCAAGCCATTGACGTTGTGGCTAGCTTTCCCGGGCCTGCTCGTAGCTTGTACGACCTGATGTCTGTGCAACTCTCGTGGGAATATACGTAGGGATCTCTCCAACAACAACATTCAAGCACTGCCACCCTTTGACGACGCCGTCAATCTCATCCAACTGTGCGTTGAACGAGCTTGGCCTCGCTTGTGACCTAGTATGTGCAGGAATTTGAGCTACAATGCACTCGATCCGCGCTGGCACGACGTGTACATTCCTGCGACCATCGCCATCTTGTACGTCGTTGTCCCTTTGGCGGTTTGTTTTTTGTTGAGGTTGATATGTAGAGATTTAAGTTACAATGCCCGTGGATTGGACTTCAATCGCATGACTCTCTTGGCTGACTCGGATCTGACTGAATTGTAAGCTGATGTCGTGGCTCTTTATCATGTTGGCAGGTACTTTCGAGGCAACATGTTGACGTCCGTTTCGCTCGTACAGTGGTCCGCCCCTCATCTTGGCGTGTTGTACGGCATGCATCCTCTCTCTGTCTCTGACGATCATAGGGATTTGTCCGACAACCCAAACTTGGTGCTCACGGTCGACGCAGACTCTCTTGCGTATCTCTCCCGCCCCAACGTTACGCTTCGCGCCTCCACGAATGCGTCCTTGACAGCCATCCATTGCAAGAATGGCGTCTTGCAGCGTGTCCATGGCGCGACCGTGTGTTTGGTTCCATCCGCGGCCAATACGAACGGAGACAAGCAATACAGCGGCCACCGCGACCAAGGTCCACATGATGCCATTCGTGCGGGTACAGTCTCCATAGTGTTGAATGTGATCCATGATGCTAGCTATGATTGCTGTGCTCGTCGTGGCCTGTCTCCTCACAGCAACGGGAATCTTCTTGCTCAAGAAGCACTGGGCCCAGCGCCGCTTTGACATGGATGAACCCATGACTCCCCGCGACACCCTCACAAGCTCCATTTGCAGCGACGACGAGTTGAAAAAGCCACCGAAATTTCAGAAATCGGTCTCGCCACCACCTGCGGCTCGCCACGCTGTCGTCTAAATCAATTGTATGCATCGTCCCTTGACTTGAATGCTCCATAGTCTCGCCACCGAGGGAAGTCGAGCCACCTTATAGTATAAGGAACGGTTGGCTGTACGTGCTCGACAGAGAGAATAAGTTCATATCGATACACTCTGCGTGCTCTTTGTGTTGAATATAAGGGGTGTCTCAACTGCTTCGTGATGGCCATATTTACAGCTTCGAAGTGATGTTTCCAAGGTTTGAACGCATTGTCAACGCGCAACATCATCACAGAATTCGCAGGATGCCACGCCATGAACTTCTAATGACATTTATGAATTGTTTTGATCGCAAAAGTGCACGAGGAGGGACCAAGTTGGTGAATGACTAAGTATTCGAGGCGGCGAATTCGATCGTCGAGGTACACATTCCACTAGATCAAACTACGACCGTCGTCCAAACTACCCCTCTCCAAGTGATCGTGTTTACAGTATCTAGCGAGGTGGACTCTGGTCTTGAGTATTATACAGTATGATATGCACTTGCTTGCCACCACGACCTGTCGATCGATCAAACGACCCTGCTTTGCGTCGATCGCGCCTCGAACTTTCAAATCGCTGAGTTTTCGCACATTCGCCAAGGTCGTTCAGTGGCGACGGACTCTCTCTGCATCGAATAAGTTCAAGTGACACAATGTATTGGCATCGTCAGGCAATATATCAACCATCGAAACTGATGTCATGTGAATTTCATGTCACTTGACTTGGGACTACTCTGCGACAACTCCTTGCGCGATCCGATCATTCAATCAGTCCCTTATATAGTACATTTGAAATTGGATTGGTTGAAATTGGATCAATTCTGGGGCATCATACACTACGTCACGTCGTTCAACACGATGCATGCAAGTGCATGCCGCGGCAAATAGTCAGAAGAAAACACAAGACCTTGATTCGAGGACGATAGCGGATGTATGTGCCTCCCAAGACCAGAGCTGTTTGAACTACACGGTTGTATTGGCAATAAAGAATTCTATTTCAGCCAATCAAATGGCAATAGGTACGTATATATAGGAATTAGATTGGAGAAACAAATCAAACGTCGCGAGTAATGCAGGCTGCATGGGCAGGTGGCGCCGATTGAAGTGTGGACTACTGACTCACACTCTCCTCACTCTCTTCTATACAAATACTATATATGGAGTGTTCGATTCCATGGACTCTCCACCATATTTTACTCGCCAAGCTGGCGGATCCAATAACACCATTGCGCAGAACAGGCGGCATTCATCATATTACAATTTCCTCAGCGGGTGTCATGCGTGTGTTCACCGCCGTTCTGGGTGCAGCCGCCTCGGCGCTGTTCCTCCACTCGGCCGATGCCGCGCCTGTCGACTACCCCACAGCCCTCGTGCAGGCCAAGGCAATGGTGGCGAAAATGGTGCGTCCGTCGACATCCGTCGTCATCTCACCTCTTGTCCTAGTCGATCGACCAGCTCCTCGGACAGATGAACCAAATCGAAGTCGAACCGATCACGTCCGAAGATTGGACCAACGGGTACACGCGTCTTGTCAACAAGACTCGCGTCGCGACGCTTGCCAACCTCTCGGTCGGGTCGTACCTGAACTTGATCCCCGCGCTCGCCGAGTTCGGGCGGCCGATCTGGAGCGCGGCGCAGTACCGCAAGATGGTCGGGGAACTCCAAGCAATCCACATGAACTCGTCGACGCCGATTCCGATTCTCTACGGCTTTGATTCGATCCACGGCGCCAACTTCATTGCCAACTCGACGCTCTTTCCCCATGCGATCAACACGGGCGCGACGTTCAATCCGGCATACGCGGGCGAGGTCGGCACGTACACGGCGCGTGACACGCTCGCGGGCGGGATGCCGTGGGTGTTTGGGCCGATTTTGGACATTGTTCGACACAAGCACTGGCCGCGCATGTATGAAAGCTTTGGGGAAGACCCGACAATGGTTGCAGCGATGGGCAAGTCGTATATCAAAGGCATGCAGGCCCAAGGCGTTGCGGCGTGCTTCAAGCATTTTATCGGGTACTCGGATCCGGCCGACGGCAACGATCGGACGGACGCGGTCTTTTCGACGTACGAAATGCTCAACTACTTTGCCAAGCCGTTTCAAGCCGCGATCGACGACGCTCAAGTGCTGAGCGGCATGGGTACGTACGTCGGCTGGAACGGCGTGCCGATGGCAGCCAATTCCAAGACATCCCGGGACCTCCTGCGCCACGACATGAATTTTACGGGCTTGATGGTGACCGACTGGGGTGAGATCTACCTCTTGACGTCGCCGCGGCACATCGTCGCAAGCGATTTGGACGCGATCGATGTCAGCATGAACAAAACGTCGTACGATATGGTCATGACACCCGAAGACACGAGCTTCATCGACCATGGCCACACGCTCCTTGGGATGAACCGCCTCGCGCGCGCGCGGCTAGAAGAATCCGTCACGCGCATCCTCGCGCTCAAGTTGACGTTGGATCTCTTCAACAACCCCGTGCCCGGCGCCGACTTGGTCCCGCTTGTCGGCGACGCATTGAGTCAGTCACGGGCGCTCGCCGTCGCGCGCGACTCGCTTGTCTTGCTCAAAAACACCAACAACACACTGCCGCTCGATCGCCCAACTAACGACACGACGATCTTCCTCACGGGTCCGTCGGCTGACAACATTGGATTCTTGTGCGGCGGCTGGTCGCTCGCGTGGCAGGGCATTACCGACAGCACGATGTTTCCCCATGGCGCGTCCATCCGCGACGCGTTGCAAGGCCGGTTCGAGGCCAACAACGCGACCAAAAATGGCACGCTCACGTTCCTCGAAGGCGTCAACATCCGAGGAAATGTGACCAACGCGAGCCTCGCGACCGCATTGACGTACGCCGCCGCCGCCGAGTTTACGGTCGTCGTGCTCGGCGAGCGCACGTACGCTGAAAAGTTTGGCAATGCCGATCCCATGGCGTTGCCCGATCGCATGACCGGCTACGTCAAGCAACTCGCTGCGACCGGCACCAAGATTATTTTGGTGTTGGTCGAAGGCCGCCCGCGTCTCCTTGATGGGCTCGCCGAAATTGCCCATGCGGTCCTCTGGGCTGGCCTCCCGTGTGAATTTGGCGGCGAAGCCATCACGGATGTCCTCTTTGGCAAAGTCAATCCGAGCGGCAAACTCCCGTTTACGTACCCCAAGACCGATGCCTTTGTGAACCTCGCAACGCCCTACTACTTTCGCCAAGGCCAGACGTGCATGAAAGGCGGTGTCGCGGCCGACTGCCCGACCGAGTTTGCCTATGGTGCTGGCCTGAGCTACACAACGTTTGACTACTCCAACATGCAAATCAGCGCATCGTCGATCAAAGCGCCCGCCGCCGTCGTCACAGTCTCAGTCACAGTCACCAACACGGGCACGCGTGCCGGGAAGGAATCGGTCCTCCTCTTCGTCACGCCCCCGCGGACCCACAACCTAAGCGAAACGCGCCTCCTGAAAAAGTTCACCAAGCTCTCGCTCAACGCGAGCGAGTCCAAGGTCGTCCAGTTTACGCTCACGCCCGACGACTGGGGTTTCTTTGACAACGAAATCGGCCGGGGCTTCCACAAGGCCGCTCCCTCGGGCTCGTACGTCGTGTTTTTCAAACCAACGACCGATTGCAACACGCAGCCCATGCTCTGCCGCGACTTCAAGTGGGACAACGGGATCAAAGCCAGCCCCGCCACGAGTGTCCATCGTCGCTGGTCGCAAGCATGGCTGGCCGCCGTCGTCGTCGTCGTGGCGCTGTCGCTCTTGTAGCTTCATCGCTTGGTTTCGCAACACTATATTCTACGAAGTATAACACACCAATAAGTTTATTCCAAACGCAAGCGAGGACCCACGATGTCGCGCGGATCTCGGCAGAAATGGTGTCGACGGCCGTCAATGAGTTGAGTTGGCGATTAGAATGTGTGAGGTTATATTGAAAGAATCCATGCAATTTAGACTCGTTTGTTTTATAAATCATAGAACATTTATTCCAGTCCAGTATAAATAGTTTTGTTTATGTGGATAATCGGACAGTGGAGAGCGACCTTTTCAGTCTTGCGTGCGACCTTGTCTGTGGCATGATGAATGAGCCAAAACATGGATAAGACAAGGTCATTAAATAGTTTGGGAGTTGCTGCTCTAGACGGCAGACGTGGGGGATTTGGTGTCCATGTAGTCGTCTTCGCAGCCAAACGTTGGTCGATGTTCCATCTGCTTGGACCGCCAGAGGCACGTCAATTTATTCCGGAGGACGATGACGAGGGTGAAGAAGACACCGGCGCCGATGATCACGAGGCTCATGGTGTCTAATGCAGACACGTGTCAATGAATATCCGTCAAGGGGCATCGTACTTTGTCGGTTGTCTTGGCCAGCACCATTGACCCGAGTTACGACACAAACCAAAACTCCAGTCGCGGGGAGGCGCTGGATCGATGCGTTGGCGGCACAAATGACACTTGTGGCACTCTGGTTGGTCACATGGAGCGTGAAGTCAGGGCGAGAGAAGCTCGTGTACGTGTCTTGGTCAAGTGTCAGCACCAACTCGGGGTTCTCAGAGAGATCCCTACAGCGAGTTGCATGAGTGACGACGGTTCATCAGCACTGATTGGACATACATGTAGACAAGTGTCGAAGAAAACATCTGGGAAGTGATCGAAGCAGCGCCAAGGTTGTTGCCGCGGTAGGACCTAGGCACAATTGTGAGTATTCTTGGCTTCTAGATATGGTCGTACAATCGGGCAAGTTTGGGGGCTCTCTGCCCCAGTGATTGAAAAAAAGCCAAAGAGAAGGACGCATTGGCAGCGTCGTTCAATGTGTGGCTCAAATCCCTACACGTGGCGATCAGGTCTGCGACCTTTGAATCAGCTACGTACAGATCGGACACCGACTGGGGAAGCACAAGGGACGACAGGTTTAGCGGGTTGAAGCTGAGGTTCCTAGAAACAACCATTGTCAGTGGTGGGCTCGGACATGGATATTGACGTACAATGCACGGACGTTGACAGAGGCTGCAGCAGTGGGGAAGCCTTGCAACTTGTTGTGCGAAAGATCCCTAGACATCGGCAGTGAGCCACTCGCACGACAAAACAAAATGTACAAGGAATCAAGTTGTGATGGGACTTTGGCCACGGCTGAGATATTTCGATTTGAGAGGTTGAGCTGAGCTGTGGCGTTGAGCAGGGTGGTTGTGGTCGCGTTGCCGTCGCGCAGACACAGAGCTGGGCCGGTGCAAAGGTCGAGGATGGTGCCATTGGAGGAAGCTGTGGCGGCGGTGGCCAGGAGCAAGGCGGCGAGCAAGGTGGATGCAAATGTCATAGTGGCAAAGCAAGTGGCTGGAGGGGGCCAGTGGGCTCGAGGATGCAAAATGAAGAATGGTGTCGGTCTCGGGAAAAAGAATTCAGGGCAGTTCAAGTCGCATTCGACGGCCGCGGATTGGATCCTGCGTTTGCCATCACCCTGAGATCTCGCGCTCTGATTGGCTCAAATGGTGCGCGTACTGCCAGATGCCGCCACGTCCAATCGGATTGCGACATGCCAGCCACAAGTTCAGTCGAGATACAAAATTGAGACAATTTAGGTGCATAAATCGACTATTTCGACCGATTAGAATCTGAGTTTCTCGATATTCTCAGGACGGATATTATTTTAGTTTCGTGGATCAGATATACCTATTTCCATATAAAATAGAAACGATGAGTAAAGAAGAATGAGGGAAAAATGGCATTTCAACAAACAGCAGCCGAAAAGTTGTCGAAATAGTGCCCTTTGACTGTCGCTACATGAGCGAATATGTTGACTGCGAGTGTGACGGCTGGGACTCGTTCAGCCGAACTCCGCCTGCGACACCAAAGCTGCTTGGTGTTGGTCAAGAAGGGTGACGAAGACGGGGCTCGCACGAACGAGGTGCTGCATGGCGCGCGGGTGCATTCTTCAGAGACAAGAATAACATACTATTCTCATAGAGACAACGGCACTAGTTTAGATGACGCCAGGAAGTGGCGAATGCGGGCGGTGCGACGGGGAGAGCGAGATCCGGTATTGCACAGCAAGTCCTTCGTCAACGTAGCAGGACGACATGATCGTGTCGCGGGGTGAGTTAAGGTGGGCGCGATGTCGTTTGCACGCATCATAGATGACGGTCGACCAAAAGGCGACACCAATGAATGAGCACACGGACCCAAAGATGAGCAAGACATGAAACATCGACGAGTCTGTCGGGAGGTCAGCCACAACGAGAAGAGGGAGCATACCGGCAACGACACCAGTGTTGGATTTCGTGGACGATATGACAGAGAGCCCAACGAGGCAAATGTAGACTCCCGGAGAGCCCATGGTCGTGACGAGCCCGCCATTGCAATTGATTTGGGTCAGGCGGAGGTCCGTAGTCGCTTGGACAGTCATCGATGGACGGGAGAGGAACGCCAACATGTCCGTATCGAGAAACAGGACCAGGTTTGGATTGTCCAACAAGTTGCTACCGTGGAAACAATTGTTAGTGTTGCGAATTCTTTAGGTGGTGACGAACAGCAGGCGAAGGGTCGCAGGCAACTTGTTGCCCACGAGCGAAACGGTGGCGACTTTGTTGGCGCGGAAATGCCTACAGCGCAATCCGTCAAGTCGATCGTTCAGCAATCGACTTGGTAGTACAAGTCAGTCAATTTGACCAGCGATCGAAATTGATTCGGGTCGAAGCGCAGGTTGGCATTGTAGCTCAAATCTCTAGACGCAGAGTGAGGGATGCAAAGCTGCGTGGATCTGGTATTTACAAGACGGCTACATTGGCAGGAAGAGACACTTGGCTCCACATTGGGTCCAATGAATTGTGGCTCATATTACTACGTCACACGTCAGTCGAAGGCCAACTTTGGTGGTCGAAACGCACAGCTTTTGAATGCTGGCCCCACCCCAAGGCAGCGCGCAAATGTTGTTGTAGGAGAGATCCCTACGAAAGTAGTGTGAGCTACAAAGTCGCCTCCTATGTCAGTAAGCTGTAGTCAACGTACATTGTTTTTGCATTGGGGGGAAAGGCATGCACGACGGTGATGTTGAGACCACTGAGGTTGAAGGCTGTTGATGAGCTGTTTAGCTTGGTGATGACAGTGCCGTCGGTGGTGTTTTCAAGACAAGATTCTGCTTCCGCCATGGGACATACTGTGAGCACCGTGGATGCACCCGCCGAAGTCGCGCCGAAGGAAGCTGCGGCGGCGGCAGTCGCCAGTCCAGCAAGGACCCTCATGACCAGGCGTCAAATGAAAATCCTCGTTTTCAGCGAGGATTTTCTTGCCAATTTCCCCCAGGGGCGATGCCATTGGCCCATATAGTGTTAAATTTAACCTGATTGGTGGATCGAATCGTTTTCTAGCCAATGATCACGAGAGAATCATATCAGACGAGAACATTCACCCATTTGTGTCGTGTCTTTGGGGTCGTGGCGATGCAGGTTGAAGTTGGCGCAAGCGGAAGAAAGGTGGTCAGTTGCGACTGACCAAAGCAGACGAGGGAAATGCCGCAAGGACCTCTGAGGTTTCGTCGTTCGCACCCCTGTATTGCCGTGTGCCAATCCAATACTCCTGGAGTAACTTCAGAATTTTTTTCCTTCAGTGTCTGCCGCAGCCGAGTGCGTTGGCTTCCTCATTTGACTGGTAAAAACATCCAATGGGAGCGTACCATGCCACAAACTCAACAGAACTGGTGCGAGTGGCAAAGCAAGATGCTGGCGGGCGATGATCGCAGGAAAACGACCAATTTGGGCACAGACGGAAGTGATCTGGAGTGATCTGTTTGTTGGATAAGCGTTGACATGTCCTGCCTCTTTGGGCAACTGTGGCCCGACTCTGTGGACCAGAGATGGACTGAAGATGGACGACGTCGACCAACAACGTGGGTATACCAGTCAACTGGCCAAGGATTTCCCCCACGATGCCCACCCGTCACAAATGCAGTCAAATGCATCAGGTGTGTGTTTGCACAAGTCCTAATGTTGGGTTCGATCGTTATGTCCTTGATTGCAAGCTTCAATTCCCCGACTCGGATTGTTTCCCCCAACGCAACCGGACCAATAATAAATCACACGTCGTTTAAACAGGCAGCTGTTGCATAGTATGGATTTCGTGGGGCCTGCGTCCTGCTGCAGGCGTGGGGGCAGCAAGCTCATACGGCGCAGCAACCCCAGCATCGTGCTCGCCGTCGAGTTCGTGTGAACTGCAGCACGAGCTCGAAATCGTATCCCGCGGCCTCATGACGATGACAGGGGACGGACACATGCGCTTGGCCACATACGAGAGACCAAATGCGACCAATGCAAAGCCCGCGACAAAGTAGACGACGAAATCCGCCGACGACGTATCGTGGTGGCTCTCGTTCGTTTGCGAATACGCCGCGGGCTGCTGTGCGGCGACGGCAGAAAGAAGTGATGATGCCACGAGCACCTTGGTCAGTGGTAATGTCACCCTGCTTGATCCAAAGAGCGTCGATGGCAGGTGCAGCGTTGGCTCTCGCATCGTCATGTGAAATGCAAAGTGATGTGATTCCATGGATTCACCTTTTACAAGCGTGGTGCTGAGCGACGCTTCTGATTGGCTGCTTGCCGCAGTTGGGGATCTTGTACCAAGGTTTGAGGTCGTGGCCGTCGGTTGAACTTCAACCACCCCACCTTGATTTGAAAAGCAACTTCAAGCTGCAGTGAAAAGTGCCTGCTGCAGGTAGCACGTGACCTCGACTAACCAAGTCTAAGCCTAAACTCGCGCAATTGCAAGTTGCCGTTGGTGTGCTGCTTTGCAAGCGCGGGTTGTCGACGGACCAGATGAACGTCAACGATGGTCAACAAATTTGCCACGTCACTGGCCACTGGACATGTGATTCGACCAGGTGGGTGGTGGATTGCAATAACACGATCGTTTTCCGGGTCTCAGACAATCGAGGCGACCACAGGATCGAAGCGAGGAAATGATCTTGTTTGAGGCCTCTGGAGCTGCCGCTGTGACGAGGACGCGTCACGCCAATCAAGACCCAGGATACCCGCGACGAGGCATTCGCACGTTCCACGAATGTGCGCACGTGTCCAATTCGAACGATTTGGAATTCCTTGTGCTGGAGGAAGGTTTGGTCAGCTTTGCAATTGGTCTTGGCAATCTCGGTGACTCGATCGAACTTGTACGTGTCACTCGTACTATTGCAAGGATTGAGTGGGGCAAGAGGCAGTGAAGTGACAAGTTTGGAACGTTTGACGCCGACCTTGCCTTGGCTACTTCTTGTCTTGCCGCCACAATAAAGTTCTTGCAAAGTTGAGTTTTGTACCCCATGTATCCAAATGCCTCCTCCGGGAGCGGCACGGGGCAAGAGCCTACCTGCCGCTAACCCGACGAGAAAAATACGATAAAACCCCTTTTTCGTGGAAAGACTGGGGCTCACTCCTCGCCAAGCAAGTGCCAGCACAGAATTATACACCCGACCTCCGCTGCGCCTCGGAGGCAATTCTGTGGACACTTTAGCTGTCGTCCCTCGCAACGAGCATGTTTGGAATTTTTATGAGATTTTTCGAATGCCCAATTTATCCTGCTTTTGGTGGGCAGGCCTCAACGAGAGAATTCCTCGCTGGAAGGTTTTGCAAGCAGTTGGGAAACGATGATGATTGGTCATAACGTAAAATGAGGAAAGAGCGACGGCTTTTCAGATGAAAAGTTTGGAGAATTCTATATTTTGCAAATCAGATCCAATTTTGTTGTGCAAAGTACGTTTGAAAAGAGGGCGATTTCAGCTATAATTGGGAATTTTATTTAGCCACTGCCAATATTCACAACTTTATGATCGCTCAATCATTTTTGACCCAAAAATCCGTCAAAAATGAGATGCCAAAAGAGCGACAGTTGCATACAAATTCCTCTATAAAGTGCATTTTAATGTGCACAAAAGTCATTTTAATCGATAGCTTCTTTTTGAACCGACGGGTTGTTGCAACGCTTCTTCACGCTTAGCTTGTTGGCTTCAAGCATCGCGATTGAACAGACAAACTTTGTGTCCAGAGACTTATGCTTGAGTACAAGATTGTCGAACTCAAATGATCAAATGATGGTTGTCTCGGAAGCATTCGAGATGAGGGCCTGAGGGCATCATCACCGGTGAGAATAAATTCGTACATTCTTCCAAAGCCCCCAATCCAGTTCCTTTAAATACACGCTGGTAGGACGCTTCATGGGTCGCAGCTCGAGTTCGCAGCAGGGGCTTTTATCGGTGTGGAGCCGATGTTCAACATGACATCAAATCTAATAGGCTACTGCGTTCGATTTATAGCCAATGGGAGATCGGAAGTAGGATGTTGTTGACCCCGACGAAAGGTTGCTGCATTTCTGCCCACAACGCCGAGGGACTCAAGTACGAGGATGCGATATGGAATGTACTAAAAGCGATGCGAATGACATTGGTGGACGGCACGGCGTACAGACTTGGAGTTGAAAAAGTTGGTTTGCTTGAATTTAGCCAATCTAATACAATAATGAAATGTAATTGGTCAAAATGGTACGAAAGTTCCACATGATTGGACAAAAGTAGAGAAAAGCCGCCACAGTAAAGTGGTTTTCCAGCCCTGCAAGATGGTGCTTCACTTGGCGAAGTTCAACAAGAACGCGACGAAGGATGAAGCGCAGGGACAAGGTTCGAAGTGAGGTACGTATTTTGCCCATGGCGGAAGCAAAGAAGGCCGACCTTCAGTTACTCCAGTTGTACTTTTTGTTGTTTCAAAAACAGTTTCACCGACGCATACTATCAAAACCAGAACCTTCACCTTAGGCCCAAAGTACACATTTTGTTTTGTGTGCCAACCCGCAGAGTGTGTTGCACCAAGCTTTTAGAGCCCATTAAGCTTGCCGACTGGCCTTGCCCCCCATAATTTGGAGGTAGAAACGAAATACTCTGTCAAACCTTCGTGAAAGGCGCCAGTAGCCAGAGGGGACTCGGGGAGCTATTGAGCATCATTTTGTCGAAAGTAGATAAACTTTTTGTGTTAACTTTTTCCGACGAGCACTCCAGGAATGTGCTTGTAAAAGCTAGGAGGTATTACAACTACTTTCCTCCGGATATGATATCTGCAGGGAGAAGACACAATTATCCAAAATAATCTTGGACTATATTTCATCAAGAGAAGTCACTCTAACATGCTGCCAGAGTAACTTAGCTGCATGTGCGTTGTTATGGTTACCCTATTGTACATCATTGTCGCTCTATCAACATGCAGTGCTAAAAACATGGAATTCCGAATTGACGAGGAAGAGTATGTACATTGTA
>VJMH01006713.1:0-65886 GCA_009835185.1 Aphanomyces stellatus | reverse complement strand
GTGTAGGCTGCCGAGTCGATATCGGCGACATCGCCAGGCAATGCGTGGCCTGGCACCACTGTGGCGGGATGGAGGGCCTGCATCTCGTTGAGAGCATCGATCCACTCGACATGCGACTCGGGCGTTTGGGTGTCTGCCATGAAAGCATGGATGTTGTTGACGAGCAAGACGCCGTCCACGACAGCTTCGAGAGCAGGGATCCAGATGTAGCTGCGGTCGGTGGGGCCACAAATCTTTAGCGAATGACCGTCAAGCGTGAGGGTGTTGGATGGGAGGATCGATGGCAAGATGGTCGAGTTGGGTGCGTCGGCGCCGAGGATGGGGCCTCAGTACGCAAGCTTGGCAGCAGCGGTCTCATTGATGTGGGCGACTGTGGCTGCCGTCGCGACAATGCTGGCGTTGTGGAAGGCGGCGTGGATGGTCTCGAGGCCGAAATAGTAGTCGGGGTCGCCGTGGGCAATGTAGATGGTGGTGAGGGTCTTGCCGCTGTCCTTGACAATCTGGACGACGTCTTGGGCCTGTGAGGCGCCGAATTGGGCATTCACGAGGATGGCGTCGTTCGCACCGGAGACAAGGACAGACGAGACAGGGAAGAGACCCTTGGTGCCAGCGTTGTAGGGAGTCAAGTGGAGGGCCGAGTCGCCGCAGTAGTTGGTGGCAGAAGCAAGCTGGGCCATGGAAGTGAGGAAAGAAGTGAGTCGGTTCATGATGTAAATTTGAGAATGGTGTTTTTATGTGTGTGCGTCTCTCGTTGAGATTGTTATAGTTTGCGTTGGCGGATCGCGATTGCTACGATGACGACAGGATCGGGCCGCACGATGGTACTGTTCGTTGCGGTAAAGTAAGCGAATGAGACGTTGGTGAATCGATCGAACGAATGGGTCGTGGAGAGGCTTCGAATCGACAATGGAAGCTGGTGGTGCCATGGAAATGGCTCGCTCGTGTACGCTTTGAATGGCTACACAACGTCGTTCGACGTCGACTGCATACGCGGTTTTACCATGAGAACCATGTTTACAACGTAGCCAATGTTGAGACGATCGACAGAGTACTCAATCGGACGGCATGGGAGGTCGGTCGGACTGGCGTGCGCTGGACATGCACCTTGGCCATACCGACGCCAAGGATGCTGCTCCGTGGGGCGGTTACAAACCAGTCGTAACCGACCGTTACAGCTTCACATTCGAAATCGGAACGGTCCGCCTGTCGACATGTTGTTCGCGATTCGATTCGAAATTTGCGTCTCCCCGACAATACGACGTTGGCGCAGAGTCTCAAACCACCTCTTTTCGGGCGTATTATTATGTTTTCCCTAAAATTTGGCTTTTGGCGTGATTTCGCGAATCCACGAGCAATCACGCCAAAAGGAATTCCACACATCTGTGTGAAAAACCCAAAATATATTTCGTCCCTGGTGTGGTTGGTCAGTTCCAACCAATCAAATCGTCCGAATAAATGTCAGCCAATGGGCGCGATTGCGTGCGCGGGTTGCTCGCGCAATTCGAATACCAAATCGACAGTTGATTGCCCCGTGATATATATTCAACTCTACACGATAGATGCTGCCACTTTAACTCCAAGAAGGTCAAAATGAAAATGGATAGACGAATTAAATCGTCGTATTCGCATTACTTCATCCATTGACAATTGTTGGCCCCACGATGCAAAATCTTTTGAGACGGAGGCAATGGCGACTTGGCACAGACTTGGGCATCGATGACATTGGCCGCATATGTCGGGTGGGTCGTTGGACAGATTGGGATGACCAGGGCTGGACAAGTTGTCTGCGTGTCGAGAGCGACGTGAATCAGACTCAGACGCACTTGATGGACAAACGCGCCGGCAGTCTCGTCCCAGCCATAAATAAAACAATCGCTCCCGCGTGTGCTCACGAGCGGGACCTTTTTGTATCGAGGGTTTTCGCCAAAGATGCGGTAGAGCGTGCCTCCCTCGTTTCTTGAACACTGGTCGAGGCATCGAAACCGAAAGAGAAAACGATGTTTCCAGTCGTTGAAATGTGTTGTGACAAACTTTTCTGTGGCGGAGCGACCGAGGCCTACAGCCAGTCGTCACGAATTGACATTTAAATACAGACGAAGATTCAAAAGAAATATAAACACATGGCGTCCAGTACGTACGAGTGCGACGGCGGTGGATGGATTGGGCGACAAAGGAGTTTACGATCGGGACCGTCGCCAACACCACAAGCAAAAAGAGCAGCCCTGGAGATATTGACCATAAAAAAGTAAAAGAAAATCCACATGATTTTGCTTTACCTGGCCCGGCATCCAATCGTGCCTCGGTTTGGTCCAGCGGAAGCGCGATGGAATTGAGCCACTGAAAGACCCAAACGAACGGTGTTCGGGACATGAGATACACGAGCGGACCAGCGTAAAATGAAACGGTGAGGGCCATCATGCCAGGATCGACAGGGTCAAAGTACTTTTCCCACTGCATGGATTTGAGCAACGGAGTCGCGTATCGCATGGCCATGTAGGACGCCCACACCTACACCATCTCATTCAAAATATGTGGACCATATGGTATGAGGTACTACCGTGCGCGAGCCATACAAACATCCGAGGCAAAACTGCCCAACGTCTGTCAATTGGCTGGCGCGGCTGTTGGCAGCGCCGGCGTAGGCGCAATTGACTAGGCAATCCAGGACCATGACCAACGACACGAATGGATGGCTGAGAACGATTGACGCTGGGTCGCCTAATTGAATCACATACAATGCGCAGCGTTCGTCCAATCCAAACGTGGCGAGATTGGTCGCCAATGGCCCATAGTGGCGGTAGTATTGTCGCCAAAGCGTGTGGAGAATGAAGCCAAAGAGGCCACATCGGACACAAAACACCATCCAAGTGAAGCTTGGCGTGACCAAAAGCTGGACGCCGTGGTAGAAGGCATACGTTGCTTCGTCGGACGACGGCATGGTGGTCGCCCATGTACAGCTCACGGCAAAGTTGACGCCAGCAAACGTGTCGTATTGGCATTGGTGCATGGGATAGAGGAACCGGGTTGTGGTATTTCGACCCACAAACGTACACACAAACTTTGCAGTGCCATGCGAGTAGAGCAACGCACCTACGTCACTTTTGTCGTTGCCTCCATCTGAAACAAAGTACCTGGAAAGCGGTGCATGTGATGGACGCAATTGTCGTCACCGGTTGGTGGCAAGGCGAGCGTAAAACGTAGCACATACGAGTTGGCGTCCTTGAGAAACACACGGTTCGGTGGAACGGTCTCGTAGTTGTACTTGGCAGCCAAGAACGCGACGGTCGCGGTGGCAAATTTGTCAAACGAGGTCGCATCCTTTGCATCGAGCCACGTGGTATTGAGGGTCACAGACTTGACCGTCCATGGAAGAGGTTCGCTTATGTAGGCCTTGAACGGCTACATCGTCGTCAGGCCTCAGAGTTAGCGATAGCAGCGGACGTACAATGAGAATCAGATTCAGGACAAAGCCAATAGTGTACACGCGCGAGTGCTTGCAAAAGACGACCGTGCGTCGCAGTGGCGACGGGGTCGACTCTTGCAGCGCATGCACCTTGGACATGCGCACCCGTGAGCTATTTTTACATTACGTAATGCCAAAGGCTTAAATTAGCCGCGGGGGGAAATCGAGGTGCATTTTCCTGCCATTGAGCTGGTGGTGAGGTTTGGTCCAAGTTGGTTATGATGTCCAGTTGAGAAATGGGTGTTCCATTTATCAATTATTGAACATATAGAGATCTCTCTGAACCAATTCGACTTAGAAGGTTTGCAACAACGCAGCTAACGTTAGCTAAATCACAAAGAAATGGGAATGCATCAGAAATGCTGCCGCGGTAGTCGTGGCGGCAATTGTAAGGTGCGGTATGGTGGTTCCAGATCACAATACTTGGTGTAGATGTCAAATCCAACAGATAAACAAAACGCTGGAATTTTTTGGGCTGGAAAGGGAGGCGATCTCAAAACCATTTCTTCCAACCGAACGGCAGTGCATGCGCTACCTCGTCCAGTTGAAATCGTAAAGTAGTGCGACATTGTCGTACACGCGCCAAGCACAAGTTCTGTCCAATTTGTGCATCCAAGTATTGTTATTTCAGACCAAATTTGTCATATTCGACGGAAAGCGCGAACAAAGGCCGTTATTAACCAATCAGCGAAGAGTAAATCCCATCAATATTCAAATGCTCGCTTCGGATTGGTGCCCGATTTGACCCACTCGAGTAAGGGTCGGAATGACTTTATTTGACTGAAATACTAGTCTCTGATTGGCCTGTTCGACGATTTGATTGGGGGTGCTCACAATTTTTTGCACGGACTTCATCGTTTCACTTGTTTTCGACATTGATGCCGTTGAAACGAATCTGTTTTAACCCTGAGTCCGTGTTGTAATCCACCCAAAGGTTAAAGTCTGGCGAAAACCAAAGTTTTCGCACGAAGGAATTCGATAGTCGCAAACATAGAATCAATAGAGCTTCACCTGAGAGGGCTTCACAAGTTTTTTGGGCGAATTTCATGTCTGTGGCCTCAGTTACAGGGAGCCCAAGTCACCGTCGTTTAGCGGGACCGAGCCGATCCGTGGATCTTGGTTGGACATAGAAAGAGTGGTTTTTGAAATACCAAGGTTAAATTCAACTCTGGATAATATGCGGACTTTTGACTCAACCGACCACATACTATTTAACTTCGAAATTCGATACCAGGAATGCAACTTCAAAATACATCACTTCGAAATTCGCATGTAGTGCTGTGTCAGAGTTTATCGATGCGACTTACTCGTTCGACTAACTGAACATGGGTGCTGGGTAAGCTATTTATGCGACTTACTGCTGATTCTGCAGAACATGACGCAAAATATCAAGAGAAAAAAGCAAAAAAATTCCCCACGGGCACTCGACCCGGGTCGTGCTGGTGCCACCGACAAACCAAACCGCAACACAATAATCACACTACATCCAGCAATAAATTAAATCTATATCATTGGGCTTCAATTTTGCCATGGATATTTCATGAATGTGTATTGTCGTTTCCTGAGCGTCAAAGCACACGATGTCAAAACTCTTGGCCCTGTGTGGAGTGCGTTGATACGGCTATATAGTCGAGGTGAGAGGGACAAACTGTTTGGTCAATTGTGATCACATTCGCAGTTTCTCAACAAAAAATTGGCTATAGAAATATTTTGACAGAGGGCTCGCGCTCAAACCTTCGTCCAGCAATCAGCAGGCGTGCCAATCCACGATGCATCAGTGTTCATGGAAACATCTTCGTGAGTGTCAGGAGCGAGCGTGGTGACACAGTCTCGTTGGCCTGGGGATGGTTTGCCGGCTGCTTTGGGGCGTGCTGAAGGATACTGGGAGTCGTGCAGGAGATACCCCGGTGGTGTTGTGCGACGGGGGAAGGGGCTGGCGGTGAACAGGATTATTGGACCTAGCAATTGCGAGGGTGCGCGTGAGTTGACGTGCGGCATCGTTGTCAAAAAATGTTCTGTCGTTCAATCGTGTCCCCCGCCAAAATTTCCATTGTCCAGAATTAGTCTCGAGCTCACCAAATCCTCCGAAAGCTATTTCGCATGGGCGCTAATGCCGTGTCGTCAACAATGATCCACGTGCAATCGTCCAATCCACCGCAGTGAGGACAAGTATATTTGGATGCAAAGTCAATATCAACGTTTGCTATAAATTTCCAGCACATATCAATAAACGTTCTGCGACTCATAAACTCATGACCATAAGTTTCATTGCGTTTACATAGACTCGAATATATTCCACTGAACGGTACCTATTAGTTCACTCAGAATTGTACACTGCAACTCGTAGTACCGTCCCAAACTCGATACTACGTAGTATAATTCAACTCATTGTAGAGTACTTCAAACAGAATCGCAGATGTCTTGCTAAACCGAAATATAGCCTCATTAGTTCCGTCCAAATGGGAGACACTCTGAACAAGACGAGCAATTAACTTTCATTGCTAAAACTACAATCGACGAATGAAATCCCTACAAAATACACTTATTGTCTTCCAATGGTGACTCGTAATTCCATTTACCACCACAATGACATCTCGAACCACAAGTGCATTGGGTTGACGACGTGCACACACAATTTTTTGGGGTTGGAATGAAAGCGTCATGTGTGTTGTAACTTGGACGGTCTCGAATTATGCGCAATATATCAGGTGTCTTGAATGGTATCTTTTTTCGCCGAATTTTAGAGTGTGTGCTTGAGTCGAACGTCTGTGCATTTCGTTGAGTACTTCGACACAATGTTTAAAGTAAATCTCCGATGTTTGTGTCGTGCTTGGTTGGTCCCTGTGACAACAAAAGCGTTCCACAGATTTAACGTGTGGGCATTCTTCGTTGCACTTTGAACATTTCAATATCCCTTGGACCGTGGTGAATACGACAGCTCTATCCCAACGACCCCCCTTTGATGACCATGCTCTAGTGAGAGATTGGCTCATGAACTGTTGCGGTCGAAATTCCACAATATCAGGAACTTGGTACAGTAACGTTGAATAGCTGTAGTTTTTACGTCTGTCTCAAACAGTACTGTGGCTGCCCTATGTTGTTATAGTGATAATATTGGCTTGGAATGATTATTACTTCAGGTGACTGCAAAATGAGTAGCCATCACTGAGACAAGCTGCAGCACAAATTCTGATTTGTCTCTTGTGGCAATTCCTGATAGATATTCAGAAATTTGACAGCGTGATATACCACTCTCGTCGCAGACGCAAATCCACATAACAGAATCGCTAGCGTCGTCGAAACAAGCAATTAAATGGACATATTGGATTGATTGTTTGACGGCTTTTAGCTTGCGAAAATTATGAGATAGACTCGGAATGCAGTATAAAAGTCCTTCGTCATGTTTAATTCTGTCAAGAAGAGTAAAACATACCTGTCTCTATGCATATTGCTGCGTTGTATTTTAACAGAGCACTCACGTATAGTTCATCTGTTGATATGGTGCTTGAATACCCCGCATAATCGATCTCCTCATCAGATTCCCTCGAGCTTTGCTCTTGGTACTCGTCGCCCAAACTAATTACTCTGTCGTCATGAATTCCATCATTTACATCGAGCTGAAATGCAGCTGCAAATGAATTCTTGTGTTTGCCGCAGGCGCACAGTCGTTTGAAGGATATTGGACATAGCAGTTGGCAATGCATGATATCTAGTAAATGATGGTGATTTCAAACTCAGTGTAGAGTATCTTACATCATGACAAAAATGTTTCGGGCAACGACGAATGGGCCGTTCAAATGTTTCTTTCAGAATTGCACAGCCTGCACATACATAGGGACCTCGCACACACTGTCGAATGGAGCTGCTTGCCTTTTTGTCAATATAAAAGCCCAATGATATCATGTTTTTGGCCATGAGATCCTTTAGTTCAGTCGCGTTCGGAAAGACGTCAAGGTAGTCGAGTTGCATGCAGTACCGTAGAGCACACAATAACTCACCGCACAAAACTTCTCACCAGAGACCCCAAATCACACAATAACTCACCAATTGTACCACTCAAGCACTGACAAACATCTGACCATAGTAAATAAATTTACTTTCTCATACAAATATCAAGTAAAATATATCAATATAATTATAAATAATAATACACTATTTTATCCGGAAAAATATCGAAATAAACTCACCAGATCACAAAAATGGTGAGCAAAAACGTCTGGTGAGTTATTGTGTGCTTTACGGTACCGGTACATGGTCGAAGCAGCATACGTTTCGACGCACGCGCCAACACTCGTTGTGGGTTGGAGTTCCATTAAGCCAGCGTCTCCTCTCCGAATCAACGACGCAAAGAGGCAATCTCCGCATGCCCGATTGCACTGTACGTCAGAAAGTTCCTCCGGGCAAGCAGCTCGGCGAGGCTGTCTCGGTCTGGCTCACGAGGATCCAGAAATTGTCATAGTTGTCTCCACCAGATACCGTTAGTCAAAGCTTGAGATGTCGGGTCTGATCAATTGGCAGGACGCTACTTTATCGTCCCCTTTCCCTCCAGTTTATTGTGGCCCTAAGGGCAGCAAGCCTATGATGCCTGCGCAATTGGCACGGTCGATACGGGAGTACGGAAGTGGATCTTGTGGTGGTGCGCGCGCCGGTTCGTCATCGTTGTCTTGCGTGCGTGTTTACCATAAAACGCACCTCTTTGCATCGTTTGAAGACAAACGCACCTGGAATTCAGGGCCTCGCAACGCTGCGTCATGGCTGCCATGGGTTCGAGCCGAGATTCCAACTGTGACGCGGAAGGGAGTTACACGCTGGTGTGAGTATCGATTATTGCATAATCCAAGCATTTATATACAATAAATTTGTATAGTAAAGTCTATATATACAGTGTAAACCCAGAGAATTGAAAAATCAAGTATATAATTTGCTAGGATTTTCTAATATATGCATTCTACTGTCGCACCCGAATTCGCACAGTGGTGTGTCATGCACAGAGACGTGGACGAAAAGATTTTGTGAAGCTGCACCTCTGGTGTCTGTCGACGCCATGCACGACAGAGCACCCGAAAAGCTCATTTTCACAATTCGTTCCACCAGCGCACACATGATCATGGAACCTCGCCGACACAGCCTCATGAGTTTACGCGACTGCGAGGCTGACACCTACCGCGTGGTGCTTCACAGCGGCCACCTCATGGCCCAGACCAGCCCAACGAAATCGCACCTCTCGCTCTTTCGGCGGAAATCTCAAGCTTGGAGCATGCGGTACATGGTGCTGACCCAATCGGAGTTGCAAGTGTTTGACACCAAGGGCGGCAGCCTTCTCGGGTCGATTGACGTCCGGAAGTGCACGACGCCGTCCTTGGAAGTCCGGGCCAATGACGCGCCGTCGTCACCGTCCAAGACATTGGCCGCACTGGGCTGGAACCCGAAGCGATCGAGCTGGCAGCTGGCAGTCAACACACCCGCAGAAGGCCAGTTGGTTGTCGAAGCTGCGTCCGAAAAAGACATGAACCAGTGGACGTTTGCGCTCCTCGCGTTGTTCAAAGCCAACGAAGCGCGGATGAGGCATCGCCACCGCCATAGCCAATTATTTATGTGAGCCGCTTTGTCGTAGAATAAGTTTTATATACTAGTGATTGACGTGACACAACCGGCGGTCCATGATGACATTTACAGACATGCACCTTTTTCGGGGAATTTAACACAAGACCAACAAACATGTCCTCAAAAACAGATTTTATTTATCCTCTCTTTTGAAGGTGTCCGGTGAATGTTTGATTCAAGAAATTCACAAATTCTAGCCTTGACGTGTTGGCAAGGATCTGAAATGGCAGTGTTGTGTAGTGGCCCTGTGGCGCGGCCTCGAAATCGCCAGGAATTTCCGGTGCCGGTTTTGTCATAGACAGCCACCAGCTACTTTCGTTTTGTTCGCGACGCTTGCAACTCGGCGGTCGCCCATTCAAGTCAAATTGGCCAACACCCCATGCCACACTGTCGTGTGGAGAACCAGTGGAGACCGACTTGTTGGGCACGAGTTGAAATGCGTCGACGCCAAATGGATGGCTGTGAGCGTCTCGTCGAGGACGAGGTCTATATTAGTCATGAAGAGTCGTGCATACACTTGATTCCATGTGCTGTTGAGAACATTGTACGACAGGATGGTTTTGTTGAGAAGAGGGGGTGGGGGTTGAAGATTTTACGGCAACAAAAACCCATGACGTGGCAGCAGCGCTGCAGCCAAATGAACCCCAATGTATGTACCTTTGAATCCGATTGCGTCCCGTCGTGAGTCCATCATACCAAGGGCAAAACCAAGAAACCAATGCAACGATGCCCTGTAAACGACTGTCCTGTTGTATTGATAAATGAATGAATGGGCTATTGTTACTAAAATACTCGTAAATAATCAAAAACCTCAAACGCATTGGGCGGCATGGTGGTGGTGGGTGCACGTCGGGTGATGTTTCCATGACGCTACGTTAAACTCGCTGTCAAAGCCCGTCGCTTTCTTGGTTGGTGACCGTAACGCGTCGTTCGTTCGCAACAAGACCAACAACGCAGTCGCCCATTCGTTCATCTCGACTTCCGTGTCGGCGGCCAGCACGATGTGACGAATGGACGTGTGGAGGGCGAGCGTCCATCGTTTGGCGTGTCGAGCGGTGGTGGGCGGCAAGATGGCCATCGAGTCGACGCCACAGAAAGTCAAATGGATGACTGTGAGCGTCTGGCCGGCGTCGTCAAAAAGAGAGAGGGTATCACCCACAAAGCGGGCATAGACTGAGGTCCACGACCCATCGATCGCATTTTGGAGCGAGAGCGACCCAGCGTGACGAAGCATGATTGTATTGTTGGGGTGGTGTTGATGGGAAATTGAAAAGTGGATTGGACACGAGAGATGACGATTAAATGTCGCGTGGTCGTTGATTACGGGTGTCGTCAAAGGCGAAAAAAAAGGATGTCGTGGCGACGACACCAGGATAATAATATCGGAACGACAAAGTAGTATTATTATATTCACTTGGAAAATGCGATTGCGGATATACTACGTAGTATATTCGAGGCGAGGTTGAATTTCCAGGTCGGTATTAAATTGTTGCCACTGGGTAAATAAATTTGAAATAAATCGCGAGATGTCGCGAACATGCCACATCAACGAGTGATGGGCGTCAAGAGACATTACCACCATTCTTGAACTCTGTGGAGTCGTGGACGCAATTCGACGGACGCTGACGTCGAGACATTTGGAAGTCCCAGGAGCTATTCCCTCCACGCAATGACCACGAGTGCAAATCAATTCACGTATTAGCGCTAAACATATACTTGGCGATTTGAACGTCATGGTTGTGTGAAGTACTTTTCCAAAGTTCATCAAAGTACTTGGACGAAAAAAGTTGGGGCCATGAGGGCAAATCAATGTAAAGCCAAATACAAACTCAATAATGGTCGGATTGAGAGAAGTCCTTTGTTGTTGTCGATATTTAAAGTGGGGGTGCACGAACGAGAACAATCATACGGAGAAGTGTTGGGCGTGGGAGTATATTTCGTTGAAGCAAAAATGAAGACTGAATAAGTGTGCTTGTGATCGTCCACATGTCAACTCACATGGTGTTTTGAGCTCTCTCAGTCAGACTAACACGATTGAAGTGCTTCTATTGCCCCAGCCGGCAAGGTTATCGAGTGGTATCCTTACTTGCGATTCGTGTAAAATAACATGGATTGACCAATCACCGCCATCGAAAACGATCTTATTTTGCACTCGAGTTAACACCCACGTAACCGCTCGAAAATTTCACGCATCCGTTGTCCGATCGAGCGTTTCGTCCACCCGTTGGGCCGTTGGTCGTTCGCCAACGGCGCCTTCGCCGCGCCCTTGGAGAGTCCCTTTTTCCATGTGTGACCACAAGCCCGTCTATAAACCAGCACCGATTCTCGTCAAAGAAGGTGCGTTATTCAAACGCGGCGGCGGCACGAGCTATTTTGGCCGACGGAATTGGAAGCGGCGGTATTTCACGCTCACGACCAGCGACCTCCTCTACGTCGACGCGTGCTCGGGGAAGCTGAAAGGATGCATGGACATATCAACGTGTGGCCAAGACGCGCTGGAGATCCAGCCAGATGATTGCCCCAAAACCGGCTCCTCGGACGCGACTGTGTGGCGACTGGCCATTCAAGCGCCGCATCGAAGGCTTTTTGTGGCGGCGGCGACGGAAAATGAAATGCTGGCGTGGGCTAATGCGTTTCTTAAAGTGTTTAAAGCGAACGAACGCGACCACCCGGCGCAGTGTACTCTCATCAAAGCCATTGAATAATGTAAAATGATACAAATTGCCGGGTGGGAGTTCTCACTCCTCAGTGCAATCGATTACTTGTCTCGTACAAAAATACAAAAATGACCATTTACAATTTGGAAGGTGTCTTGGTGGATTGATGACACGAGTGGACGGGCGATTGGTCGAATTTCAATTGGTTTTTGGAGTAGGGGTAATTTACAACTGGATAATGTGGCTTGCCACATATGAATCGACACTACGAACTCCAACTGCATGTGGACCGGAACGAGTACTACATGGCGACGGAAAAAATCTTTTGCAGCGAGAATATATGCATCAACGACTCAGAATATCATGTGCAGAGCCCATGACATAGGTCAGGGAATTTTATTTCTAATGTCGCCAGGATTTGAAGCCAAGCATTGCAAGGCGATTTTACTCAGCCACGCTGGCATTCGACTGGAAAAAGTTGGTCGGAGGGTGTCGTTGGCAACGTTGTTTGAAATCGTCAAGTCAGTCAACAGCTGACCGCTCGACGGGTCCTTCTAGTCACAACTATCCAACACTAGATGACACGATTAGACATACCAGGCGAGTAAATGTCTGCCGCTACAGTGTAATGACTGCCGAGGAGGACTTCTGGCGCCAGGGACTCATGCACCCAACGGGGTTCGCTGAACGTCTGCCCCACGCCAGTGTCGCATCCCCCCGCGAGGCCAACCGAATATGCAGTGCCCCCCCCCATTGATCACAAACGCACCTCGCTTGCAATCCAAACGAGCACCAATTTTCAAATTTTAGGGCCACGAGCACGGTGAGCCACCCACTTACAACCTCGTTGAGAACATTGGTATTCATTCCATCGGGCCGTGCCTACTCCCATCGTCATGGTCTGTTGCTCGTCGGCTTTGGATATGCCAATGTCTGCCAATTTGGGTCGTGGGTCCCATCCAAGAGAATGTTTCTCGATTTCAAGTCACGATGGACGACAAACATGGAATGCAAATAGACCAAGCCTTCGACAATGTGGAAAATGTGGGCTAGTTTGTCGGGCCATGTATACGCATTGGGGCCGTGGGACGCCAAGTAATATCTCAGATCGCCCTGGTCCATCCATTCCATCACGCACTGGAGCATGCGAGGACGTGTCCAAGCCGCGCCGATCAACGTGACAAGACGAGGCGACTTGAATGCACTCATGAGCACGAATTCGTCCACAAACGATTGGAGTTGCGCGCGTGTAAGAATCTTTCCATGGCTGTGCAATTGCTCGATGGCAACAGGTTGTCCGCGGTACGAGCCCAGCCACACGTCGGCAAAGGCCCCGGAGCCAACCATTTGGGTTTGCACAACATCGTTGGCTTCAATGCGAACAACATCAAGAGCTTGCAGGTTGACTGTGCTGTCGTCGTCGAGGGAGACGGACTCGACACTTCGAATTGGCTGGTACTCTCGTTTGTGTCGACGTCGGTACCACAGTATCGCATACATCAATGCCAATAGAATGATATTTCCCACGATGATTGCACCAATCCAAAACGTCCCATTGGTCGAAGTGGGCTCAACTTGGATTTTGAGATTGCCTTGGGAGTGACAAGATAGATAGATATACGTGTGACGATCTTCGCGCCAACACAAACCGAGATATTGTCAAATTGCCCATGAGATTGTACCGGTTGGACGACCCCCCTTTTTGGATACAATAGGATAGATTGAGGGTCACGACTGAAGTATCCAATGTGATGTCGACGCTTTCTAGGACATCGAATGTTTCGTTGTCCATAATCCAGTTGGAAATCGTCGACTCTTGCAAATAGCTATGTCGGTTAGTCGCCAGAGGAGGTGGTGGTGTAGTTGACGTACACGCTCGTGATGTCGTGAAGACCGAGATTTGTGATGGATGGAAAGGATGCATTATAACACGACCTAGGCAAATGAGTCGGATCGGTTGATGAAGCATCATTGTACAGTCTTTGGGCACCACGAAATTGAACGTTCGAGATGGTTCGTCCATTGAGATTGCCCACGAGCCTACGCATTTAAAAACGCATAAAACGGGCCTCCCATCATCCATTACAGCTCCGAAAGCATGGGCCAATCAATATCTTGGAGGGAAAAGATGTGCATGCCAGCCATGGTTCTACAATCGTAAGACATTGGCGAAGCGCGTGTTCCAATGGTACAATTTCGCTGGGCGTAGATTCTTAATCGATCTCGACATTTACTTTCTCCATGATGTGTGCGTTCACTACCGCTTCTCTTTGACGTATATGCACGCCTAGAGAATTTTATTCAGCCACCGTTTCCAACTGGATCATGGACTCAAAACGTATGATTGCTTGACTTGCCTGGACTTTTTTTAAAGACGCAGCCATGACCGTCAACGAATCATATTGCGCCAGCGAGGGAGGGACAGTTCTGTCACTCAGGCCAACCTTTACCAAAGGGAACTCGGTGTGTCTTCGTACAGAGGCGTGAGGTACGACATCGTTTCGTCGTTTTCGAGGCAACCATAAAGATCCCATCCTAACTTCCAAATTGGGCTGGATCGAAGGCCTTGTAGTCGCCAATGTGATTCTCTTGGCTCTAGTGTCTGCATTATTCAGGAATCGTGCCGAAAGCCGACTCAACATGCAAGTCCTTGCAAGTGTCCGCATTGAAGCCACGGACGTCGTGTTGAATACGATTGTGGGAGCAGGGGGCTTTGCCGATGTTTGGCGTGGCACGTATCGCGGCGAATTGGTGGCCATCAGGAAACTGCACCAATCAACCATGGTGTCGATCGCGCAATTGAAGTCGTTTGTGGGTGAAATCCAACTCTTGAGCCAATTTGACTCGCCATATGTAGTCTATTTGATTGGCGCGTGCTGGACGCGCCCACGTACGTTGAAATGTGTGATGGAATTCATGGACGAAGGCAGTCTGCGAATGTATTTGGCTACCCACACTGTGATGCATTTCCGTGGCCAGATAAACTGAACCACATTCGCAGCATTGTCCAAGGCTTGGTGTACTTGCATGCGAGGAATGTGATTCACCGCGATTTGAAGTCGCGAAACATTCTCTTGGATTCGACCAAGGGCACGAAATTGACAGATTTTGGCATGTCCAAGGCAGACGAACACCAGACCATGACGACGGGGGTCGGAACAACGCGATGGATGGCCCCCGAAGTCCTCTGTGAAACCATTACACCGTGGTAGCCGATATTTACTCTATTGGTACAGTGGCACGACAAACGTTGGACCTGATTGAATGTAGGAATGGTCTTGTTTGAAATGGATGCGCATGAAATTCCCTGTCAAGATTTAAAACACCCTCGAAGCGGTCTACTTTTGACCGGCTTGGCCATTTCGGCGCAAGTTGTGACGGGGACGCTCCGGCCGAACTTTTCCAATCGAATGCCAAAATGGCTCTGTTTGATGGCGGAGCGATGCTTGGCTCAAGACCCAACCGACCGACCGACGGCCGCGGACCTCTCCGTCATACATCAAAAGGGAATTCAATCGACCATCGGTTGTCCGTCTTAATTCGATCATACTACCTGTGTTGACGTTTATCTGGTCCAACGTGTTGATGGGCTGGAGTTTTGCAAAAAAGATACTAGTAGTGTTCCATTTTTGGTGAAAATATAGTGCTCGGGTTCAAACGAACGTTACTGCGAAAGGAAAGCGAATGCATGAACTCGTATTACAACATCTTTTGACCTTGTCACGACAAGCTTCGACCTAAATCTATGCCAAACTCCGAGAGTTTGTTACATAAGCCACTGACAATTGGATGCCCCAGGAACGAGGACTGGTACTAAAATTTTCAACGACGTGGCGGTTTCTGGATTTGATTTGATGGAGCATACACAGCCGAACTCATAGGTTTGGATGTCAATTCGAAGGGCATCCATTTTGGTTTGCCCATGCAAGTCCAAGGCTGTGAGTAAACTCAGTCGATATTGCGTGACTTCGTGTCCGTTGGTGGTGTCCATATATCGCACAAAACAGTCTGTACCCCGGGGGCTAAAGAGCGGCAAATTTCTATACCGAGCGTTTGCTTCAAAAAGTTCGTAGAGCGTTCCTCCGTGCTCAACAAGAGCGCATTTGTATGGTTGATACAGAGGTAAGCGGTGTTTCCAGTCGTTAAAATTCTTTGATGTAAAGACTGAATCGTGTTTGCTTTGTCGTCGCGGTATGGGTCTGCGTCCTACGCATTGTGATTATGCACATCGGGGCAGCAACTACTCACGGCGGCGGAGAAAACAATTTTGTAGGTAGGCAGTCATTAAAGGCACGGATGCAAACATGAGCAAAAATGATAGCATTCCTACAAGAAAAACCAATTTGAAAAATCCAGCACTGAGCAAATATACCTGGCAGAACTTCGAGGGATTCTCGTTTTGCACTGCCTGGAACACACACTTGGATCAAATATTCAAACAAAAGCACAATCGGCGTTTGGCAAATGATGTAAAACAACGGACCAGCGTACAAGGCCGCGGTCAACGCCATCAAGCCAGGATCCACGGGCGCGAAATATTTCTCCCACTGTAAATTCTTGATTAGAAGCGAGGAAAATCGCATCGTCGTATACGACGCCCACACCTTGGAGATCATTCATACATATACATTTATATATATTTAGTGTATACCATGTTGGAGCCTGCAAACGAGCCAACAGCAAACTGCCACAGGTCGTGCATTTGACACACACGGTAGCCAGCAATGGCGAAATAGGCCATGCTGTAATGAATATCTACCACCATAGCGATACAAACGATTGGATGGCTCAAAATGAGCCATGTGGGGTCACCGACGTCCACTTCGTAGACTCGACCGTCAGCATGGTTCAATCCGATGGTGCATAAATTTTTGAGCAGTGGACCGTAGTGACAAAAGTACAGTTGCCACAGTTGGATCCCAATAAAACAAGACAAGGCACATCGGAAGCCTAATTTAGCCCAACTCCACATGATTGATTCGACAATTTGGACTGCATGATAGACCCAAAACGTTCCACGTGTACCGGACGACTCGAACCAAGTACAACTTTCACTGAACAAGAGGCCCGCCATTCGGTTGTGCTGACACATGGCCTTCAAATTTGTCAACTGGGTCGACGCATTTTGCGCTAAAAATTGGCATACAAACTCGACCGTTCCGAATCCATAAAAAATACTTCCTGGGGCTTAGTGATGACAATAGTTCCAATATGTCGTTGGAGTACCTGGAAAATAGATGACATGCGTGGTGCATGATTCATCCGCATTAGATGGCAATGCCATTGTGTATCGTAGGAGCGCCGAATTGGTGACCTTGTCGTGTGAAAAGACTGTGCTCGGTGACAAAGTGTGGGTATTGTACTTGGTTGCAAGGTAGGTGGCTGTCGTGTTGACGTAATCTTCAAACGATAAAGTAGACGTATTGTGAGTCATTGAGACGAGCTGCCAAGGCAGTGGTTCACTCACGTACGCTTTCAGCGGCTACTCGAGACATGTAAAAGGAATATTTAAAAGTGACCAACCTCTGTGACAATGCTGGCTGAAAATACAATCGAATATAGAACAGACAATTTGTTGGTTCGCGCGATGCGTGGCCTTGTTGGTTGGATGGGACGAGGTAGTGCATCATCAGTAGCAACTACCAGAGCGTGGACTTTTTGCATCAATGAACTTCTTTCCGAAAGTGAATAAAGAGTGTATTTTGGGAGCCGTTTCATGTTCTCAAGGCAGACTTGGAGCGAAACCTTTGGCAGTGACAGTGGGCCAATGCAACCCCAAGAACGGCAAGCCGCTCGTCGACACGGCCGTCACGAGCATGGTCATCGCCGTCACGATCAAACCGACCTTTTCCAACGACATGCAACGTTGAGAAAAGATCGTGAACGCGCTAGAACTGAATAGTGTATCCAAACAAATCAAATTTGGAGTTCGGTGCTTCTACTTGGTATTTCGACGACTTTACATTTCAACTACTTGAAATACCAAGTCAACGCATCGAACTCCTACAGGTAGAATTATCCAGATGTTCGATCCACGTCACCTCGGTCACGAGATTGAGAATATAGATATCTGAATACACGAGCGAGAGCGTATTGCAAGTCACAAGTGGAGGGACTCGTTTGACGAGAGGAGGTATCGCAGCGGCCTTGTTTGGCAGTACGTTGACCTTGGACATCGAGGTTCGATGCAGCGCTCCGCCTTTGGTTGCAACGTAGCACACCGCCACGTACTCACGAAACAGCATCGTTTTTCGAGCTAAGTAAATTAGTGTTGCTTCCAATACAGAAAGCAAGATTTGGGTGCATGTCAATCAAGACCTTGAACATAGTTTCTGTTTGTAAAAATATATTGCACGAGAAGATTTATCATTCTCTCGCTTGTGGTATTCCAAGGTGACATCATCTTATCGAACATTGATGCTGCATGGTAAAGGATAATTAAGTGACATGCCCTCGTGCAAACATAATTCGTAAACGGATGCTTCGAGCGTCTCCACTGCGGCGGTGATATCTGGGACGGTAAATTAGCAAGAAAACGAGCGACGGTAAATCTTTTACGCGATAGACTTGAGTTACTGCGCACAAAGATCGTTTTGCGGCACGATCACGAAAATTACTAGTGTTGCCTGTTCCTTTCGTCCGTCGAAGGACATTGTCCGACAAATGGCACCCCGTACAAAAAGTCAATAGAATAGAATGGATTGCAACACAATTGGGTCAACAAATAGTCCAAGTTTGGCTGACAGCACATGATTGCCACCTTTAAAGCAGCCATCGACAATTAGAGGTGCCAGGGTGCAAGACAAACTTGTACAGTTGTAGTCGCGAATAATGGTGACAAAAGGTTTCGTTGCAGACACACACAGCGTGGTTCAAATGGGGGTCGTTGCATGTTGCAATACGAAGACGCGAGTTCACAGCATGGCAATCCAAACCATGGAGCAAACTCAATCGGAATTGGCCCGTGATTTGCCCGTTTTTAATGTTGAATTCACGTACAAAACAATCGGATCCGCGGGAGCTAAATAGGGGGAATTTTCGATACGCGGTTGTGTCGTCAAAGAGGTGATACAACGTGCCGCCGGATTTCGTCGTCGTCGGTAGCACCGATTCGATAAATAGATTGAGCAAGAGGTGTTTCCAATCATTGTATCGCACAGTATCAAAGCGGAGTGCATATTTAGTTGGCCCAAATTCTATGGACAAAATAGAAGCATACGCTATCGTTCAGCGACAACATACTCGAATGTTGGTAATGACGAAGCACAGCACGCGCGAGCACTGAATATATAAACGCGACGGACGCAAACATGAGCAAGAAACCAATCATGCCTAGATCACGACGACATAAAGGTCCGGAACTAGTATGTATGAGCAAACCTGAACTCAGCTCCATCGCTTCCGACTTCATTTTCGGGACCCATTGAGTGATAACATGAAACATCAACATGAGACGCGATTGACAGATCAGGTTGACCATGGGCCCTGCATAAAAAGCAGCACTGAGCGCCATGATACTTGGATCCAGTGGTTCACAGTACGACTCCCATCGAAACCGCTTAATCACTTGCGTCGACAGTCGCATTGCCGTGTACGAAGCCCATACCTATCACAAAAGTTAGAAAAGATGCATGTAAATTCAGATACCAAACTCGAGCCGCAAAAGGAACCCACAACAAACTGCCACAAGTCTTGAAGTTGGCTCACTCGAAACAATGCGATCGTATAGTACGTCGTGCTAAATAGTACATCCACTGTCATCGCAGTGCAAATATATGGATGGCTCAGAATGATCCACGTTGGATCACCCACGTGAACGTTGTATTCAAGAGGGCCACGGTCGACGGGCTGCATACCAATGGTTTTTAAATTGGACAACAATGGACCGTAGTGAGCATAATACATTCGCCAACTCTCACACAAAATCGCACAGGAAACCAAGACACGATATCCAAATTTGAGCCAACTCGATGCCGACGTTTCGACAACTTGGATGGCATGGTAGACGCTGAAATACCGCGGTGTTGGAAGCGGTTCGATCCACACACAGCCATTGCTCGCGACAAAATAGCCTACGAGGAACAAGTGTTGGCACATGTAGCGCGGTGTGGACAGCTCCTGCGTGGATGCATTTTGTGCTAAGAAATCACAGAAAAAGTCAACGATGCCGTTGCCAAAGAGCATGACCCCTTCACGTCCATCAATCGACAAATCGAATCCACAAGTACCTGGACATTGAATGAGGGTGGCGCTGCAACGACTCAGTTCGTTTGACGGCAACGACATGTTGTATCGAAGGAGAGCAATGTTTGCGGCTTTCTCGTGTGCAAATACAGTCGTAGGGATCAACGTGCGATTGTTGTACTTGGTTGCAAACATACGGTACGTCGAATTGACAAATGTGTCAAATGAGACGTTGTCATGATTGAGCAATATCGCATTTAGTGCCCATGGCAGCGGCTCACTCACGTATGCTTTGAGTGGCTACGACGTGTCTTGTGGTACACCAGAATCATGACGAAACGTACCTCAGTGACCAAGTTTGCTACAAAAAAGACAGCGTAGACGAGAGACACCTTGTTTAATCGCACAATGTGCTTAGGCGGCGCCCCTGCGACGCGAACAGCGTGCACTTTGGTCATTTGTGGTTTTTTTTTTTGCACTTACTCTATTTTAGTCGTGGCAAGGCCGTTTTGTTTCATGCCTTTTATGATTGAAAATCACACACCAGCTCAGAGACCAGCCTTTCTCTTCTACAGCTAATCGAAATGAAGGGTTTGAATTCTCTGATGGTCACTGTCGGATTCCTTGAAACGACAGAGTTTGGACTAATTCTAGTCGTTCAAGTCTGAGCGCACGGTCGGACCATTTCCACACATCTACATTACTATATATTAATTCGTGAATCTCCACCTGGTTCTCCCATTTTGCCAAATTTTGAGATTGGGACATTTCCGGATAATATCTGTATTATGCGGATATTTCCAATCGACCAATCGAGAGCAGAAGATATGTATGCACTTGCCTAAAACTCCGACCCAAGGACCTCTCAACGACATAGATTACGTAGGCATCTCTCATGGCCATGCGTTGCGCACCTCTGTTCAGCAGCTCGTGGCCAGTCGGGATACGCTGTCGGAAAAACTGAGTCGTGACGGCTTGCGATGTTGGACAGGTCGGACAGACCTTGGAGAATGGAGGAAGAGTTTGACTCGCCCGCTATGAGTTTGTGCATGAGCTCGGAGATCGCATGTGTATTCCGAATCACAGCAGACATCGTGTGCGGCCCTCACCGCTCCGTCACCTTGGTTTGTATATCTCACACTTCCTTCAGCCAACCGCTTGCGAACGAGAGTACTGCAGAGGCACGTCCGCGCAATCATATATATCGATGCTTGCCCAAAGTTTCGTCTTTCATTCCACGTGCCACCATCATCGCCCCACAAAACATGCGTGGGGCTTGCGCAGCAAGTCGCCAACACACCCAAAATGCAGCAACACGGACTGACTTCAGCTGTTTCCGGTAAAATTAACAAACGAATAGAGTAGAATAGATCGAACGATATCGTCAATAAATTCAGAAGTCCAAATTTTGGCTGCAATCACAATGCCATCAAACAATGAACAAGCGATGTTACAACGGACATGTCCCAAGTAATGCTATCCAATGCCTCCATGTATGCAAGTCAACTACTAATTTCCCTTACACTTTTGTTGTAGGTATCGGCTTCGTATACGACAATGCGATTTTCGACATCATTCATTACGCGATTACGATGTGAGCCATACTTTGAACCGTTGGATCCATGTATTATAGCTCTGACCTCTGCGTTCTACGCAGGACCAATGCTCTACCTCATTTGTCAATCACAACTTATCTTGATGTTCCAATATTTTATTCAATTACTTCCAACAAGGAAAATGGAAGCCATGGAAGTGAACTTTGGTAGTATATCTTCCATGTGGTTGTAATCATATGCATCTTCTCGTATGGATGTTTGTATTCTTGCTCATATTTGCGTCCGTGCCTTTGCTGCATGCAACCTTGGCTCGGTGTTTCAATAATCGACAACGACGTAATTGCCAAACAATAAATATACACATAATCTTTTGTGGCTAGGACACGGACGAGCAAAGTACGTTGTTCGCTACAATTCTTTTTACAATAACGATTGGAAGTATCGATTTCTTCATTTTTTCATCAAAACAACTTTACCATTTGCCAACACTGGCGGAACATTGTATCAACTGTTTGACACGACGCATCGATACAGAAAATATCCACTTTTTAGCACCCGTGCGTCGGATTGTTTTGTACACCAAGTGGATACATGTGACGGTCGAATCGTGGGTCAAATACGACTAAGTTTGCTACATGGATTAGATTTTCATCATGGTGACCCGTGTCTGCGCATTGTTACATGTAATGGCTCCCATTTGACAGAGTCAATTTGCCTGTGCAATGAAAATTCATCCAGCGATAAATCGCTGGTAAGTTACAAGTACGTTTTGCATCGTGGTGTTAGCAATGCACGTTGGCTGCTTTTATGTTGATTGACGACGATTCTGATTTTGGAGCTTGTGTTGGTAAGATTTTGTACGTCAAGGGACGCCATTTAATTTCGCCTCCAACGTGTTTATTGCAATGACTAAAATTCTGCAACAATAATCGAATAAAAATTGCAATTGAATAAAATAGACAGCACCATACAATGCAATGTGGGGAGTCTTGTGTGGAATGCAGAGTTCAACTGTGTTTTTTTTGCCATCAGCTGCCCCCAGCTCGAAGGAATCGCATTCATAGGATTTGTGTACGAATTAGATGCAAAAGGTGTGCGTCATCAAAATAGTCAGCCGAGTTGGAGAAAAACCAAACTCAATGGCCTTCTGGCGACTTTCTCTGTTTCGTTGAGAAACTCGTCAGATCATGTTGATCTATTTTACATATGTAATATCCAAATATATATATCCCCTTGATCGATTTGATGTTGAATTGGACAATCCGACGAACTGCATCTTGGGCTCGGCAGCAGATCATTGATGCCACGATTTCTCACCGAACAAGAATTGATTTAAACGATTGTCCACGAATCACAACACGTGACACAACAAGAGCTCTAAAAATAGCCATTGCCCTGATGGCAATTCAAACGACAAATGGCCAAGGTGCACGCGGTTCGTGTTGGAACGACGCCCAAGGCCAACACCGTTCGATTCAACAAGGTCTCGCTAGCTTACTCATGTCTTTTTGTTGTCAACTTTGTCACCGAAGTATGCTTTGCATCAAGTCGTGTCAATAAAGTGTGTGTAAAATGTGTTTGTCGTAGCCACTCAAGGCATACATCAGTGAACCACTCCCGTGGACGATAAACTCAGCACACCTCCATGATCGAAACAGAACCTTTGATGAGTTTGTCACATCAACGTACAATTCTTTTTCGGCCAAGTACAACAACCGTACGTTGAGTGCCAGCGCAATGTTTGCTCACGACAAAGGGGACAACACGGTTGTCCTTCGCTACAACATGACATTGCCAGCCTCGAACCCAGTCGATCGGTGCTATTCGTATCTCATTTACTTTCCAGGTACGTACTGGCAATAGAATGAGTGGATTCGATTCACTGTTTGTGCTGCAAGGGTCTATGCTCTATGGGGAAGGCATTGTTCAGTTTGTTTGTAATTTCTTGGCCCAAAATGCATCGACACGGTTGATTATGCCACGCTACATGTGCCAGCACCTTACACTTGCAGGCTCGATTGTGCTTGGTGATGCCTGTGTGTGGATCGAGCCTCTTCCAACACCAGGAACGTTCAGCGTCAACCACGTTCTGCAAGTCGTGGAATCACCGCCATGGTGCTGGATGAAGTTTGCTTTACGTCTCCTCATTGCAGGGGTTACAATGGGTGAAGTTTGGCGACTCTATTACCGACACTATGGATCTCTGATATCGAATTTGAAGCTCATTGGGATCCATAATGACGGGCCGCATATACTATACGACGTTCATGTGGGAGACCCAACATGGATTATTCTAAGTCACCCATATATTTGCATGGCCATGATGGTAGATATACTGTACAGCACGGCATATTCAGTGACGCAGTTGTTTCGGGTGTGCCAGCTCCAAAACTTGTGGCAATTTGCCGTTGGCTCATTCTGCAACTCCAATTTTGTATCATTGCCGACTTTATTGAGTCTAAATCTCATTTCTAGGTGTGGGCTTCGTATACGACAATGCGATATACGACATCCCTGATCAAGCACTTTCATTGGGAGCTCTACTTTGAACCACTGGATCCAGGCATCTTGGCATTGACATCTGCGTTCTATGCTGGGCCATTTCTGTACCTGATATGCCAATCGCCTCTCATTTTGATGTTTCAGTTTTTGATCCAATTGCTGCCAACAATGAAAATGGAAGCCATGGAAGTGAGCCTCGGTAAGCGTTTACATAGTTGACATCAAAATATCCTCTTCTGTAGGGATGCTCGTGTATTTGCTTCTCTTTGCGTCCATTCCCTTGCTACAGGCCGCTATATCTCGCTTTTGCCGTCGACGAAAAGAACGACGTTTGTGTTCGACAAAAGAACAATTTTATAATACCACCATAGGACAACAACCCTCGAAATCGTTGGTGCAATTTAACTCCATCCACTTCAACGACTGGAAACATTTTCTCGTACTTGTCTTGCAAAACCCGACTCTGCCAGCGCTGTCGAAAACGGGCGGAACGTTGTATACGCTCTTTGACCAAACACCGCAATATCGAAAATTCCCCCTCTACAGCCCTCGCGGGTCCGATTGTTTTGTTCGGGAGGTGGATACACGTACTGGTCGAATCGTGGGTCAATTTCGACTTAGTTTACTCTATGGTTTGGATTTTCAATGCTCCGACTCGAGTCTTCGCATAGCAACGTGCACACGTCCCCATGTTGGCAAAGCCGTCTGTGTATGCGATTCTCAATTATGTTACAAGGCGGCGTTGAAATCCCACAAGTTTGTTGTGCATCCTGGAGCGGGTAATTGTAGTTGGCTGCTGTAACGTTGCGTCGATATGTAGCCTTTGCTCTTGAAGGGGGTGGTAGTGTTGTCCTTTCCAGCCAAATTCGCGTTGAAGTCATGTGAATCTACAGGCTCTCGAAGCAGCTCCTCCATTGTTGAAAATCGTGGATCGATGCTATCCCTTGGACTATACGCTGACCACCGTCGATGTTGTTTGGGGTTATTAAAAGAACTTCAAAGCCTTGAATCAAATATCTACTAGGACCGCTACAAGCTATTTACCACGGGAGCACTTAGAACCGCGTGAAAAATACGATCATCAATAAACTTACTTGTAGTTGAATATATAATGTCTTCAATTTTGGGCCTACCATGTTTGTTTGAGTTGAATGCTCGTGTTCTTAATATCATCACCTCGGCGCGCTCGTGCTCAACTTGTGATCCATCGGCTGATGCCAACGACGAACTACCCGGCTCAGTTTCAGCCATCCATTTGTATTCCTGGTGATGGCGACATACAATAGGAGTGAGCCAATTGGACGTGTGTGTGTGCCGCGAAGTGTGATTGAAATATCATATACATCACGTGGAATAGTCGTTGGCTGCTGGGACAAAGAATATCGACACAGACCCTTGCGATTCGAAATGACAATTATGTGCATGTCGCACGGATTAAGTTCTGTGAATGTAGGAACCTACCATGCTGAAATTGCATTTATTCGTACCACATTAAAAACTTAAGGAAATTTGGCTGAGGGTTATAGGCAGTGGCTTCATTGTAGGCATATATATATTAGCATTACTATTCTAGCACGCGTTCGCTGTTAGTTTGTTATAAACTTAGACACACAACTTTACAAATACACGCAGTCCAATATTGTTTAATATACAACATAATTTGAAAAAAGTTTATAGCAACCAACAGCAATTTTTTGCACCTGGATGCAGGATAATTTTGCGAGATTTCTGCGAGATATTTCCACAGAAATCGCAGTTGCAGACACAAACTGCCTTGGAATAATGTGGCATATTGCACATTGCAATTCGCAACTCCTTGTCGGTGGCATGAAAATCCAATCCATGTAGCAAACTCAATCGGTATTGGCCCACTACTTGCCCGTTATGATTATCCACTTGGAGGATAAAACAGTCGGAACCGCGGGGACTAAATAGTGGGAATTTTCGATACTGAAAAGCCTGATCAAATAGCTGATACAACGTGCCACCGCTTTTTGCTGACGGTGAAAGTTTTGTTGGGTTGAGCAAAACATGCAGAGCCAAGTGCTTCCAATCGTTATAGTGAATTGTCTCAAACCTCACCAAGGGCTGTGTTGGTCGGTAGTCTACAAAAAGATATTAGACTCGTTTTTTGGTATTCGATATACGTCGCTTGCGCTTATGGAAACACCGTGATATTGCTGAATTGAGTAACGGCACAGACGCAAAAATGATCAAAAACACACACATTCCTACGAGAAGGACACTTGTCAGTATTACATATTATAATTGCAGCAAACACATACCTACACTCACTTCCATGTTTTCCATTTTCATAACCGGGAACACTTGAATTAAAAACTGAAACATTAAGATGAGAGGTGAATGACATATCAAATAGAGCAATGGTCCGGCATAAAATGAAGCAGTTAGTGCCATCGTACTTGGATCCAATGGTTCAAAGTATTTTTCCCATCGGAAATACTTTATCAGTGATGTCGAATATCGCATTGCTGCGTACGATGCCCACACCTACGATCAAAACTAAGACGATAAAATAAATCGAATGTACAAAATTTGAGCCACAAAACGAGCCAATAACAAATTGCCAGAAGTCTTGTAGTTGATTTACGCGAAATAATGACACCACCGAATATGACGTGCTGTAAAGAATATCCACTATCATGGTCAGGGAAATATATGGGTGGCTTAGAATAATCCACGTTGGATCCCCAACATAGACGATGTACATTGACGAGGATTTTCCGACCTGTTGGATTCCAAGGGCCTTCAAATTGGACAAGAGGGGGCCATAGTGCCGATAATACAAGCGCCAAATTTCAAAGAAAATGCAACCAGACACGCAGAGTCGAAAACTAAATTTGATCCAACTCCACGGGGATTTTTCAGTAACTTGCAATGCGTGGTAGACACTAAAGATCCCTGGTTTTGGAAGTGGCTCGATCCAAACACAGTGTTCGCCAATCACAAAGTAGCGTGCAAAGAGAAAATGTTGGCACATATAGCGCGGCATGGCTAGCTGCTGCGCTGATGGACTTTGAGCCAAGAAATTACACACAAATTCGACGAGTCCTTTGCCATAAAGCATGGAGCCTAGAACGCAAGTTGTATATCACGTAATACACATATTTAGCTTGTGTACCTGGAAAATTGATCAAGTATGAATTGCAGCCATCTACTTCATTCGATGGTAACGCCACAATATACCGAAGGAGGACTGTGTTGGCGTCTTTGTCGTGTGATACCATGGTGTTGGGACTCAGAGTTCGATTGTTGTACTTAGACGCAAACAGATTGTATGTTGAATTCACAAAATCGTTGAAGGAGCTGTTGGCATTGTCGAGCAAGGTTGCATTCAGCGACCATGGTAGCGGCTCACTCACGTAGGCTTTTAGAGGCTTTGATGACGTCAGTATGGTAAAACTCAAGCTGCGCCTACCTCAGTGACTAAGTTGGCGACAAAAACGCAAGAATACACAAGGGAAAACTTGTTTAATTTCACGACATTGTTCTTGGTCGCTGTGGTGCCTTGAGCAGTGTGTACCTTCACCATTGATGACAAGACGACCGACTGCTCTTGCATGGGTGGCAGCGCTATATTTAGTACGCAAAATATGAAACGACCGAAACACCAATGCCGAATTTGTCTGGATGACACGACCATTCACGGAATCTGGCTCACACGATATTGTCCATTTGGACTGGTCAGTCCAATTGCTCAAATAACAAAGAATGACCTTGGCGAGATCATCTTGGATTTTCTATCCTTTTATTTTGAAAATTTTGACGAGGCAAGAAAAATAGAGCGTTTGGTGTCCTTTTTAACATGTCAAAACGCGATTTGATTGGCCAGTCGATTCGATTCGCCTGGCTGCGCCAAATTGGATTCGATATGACAATAAATGTTGCTATCATCTTGTCAGGGCAAAAGTTGTTGCTTTCGAAAGCATATGATAGTGTTCCTTGTACCTCATGGCCCAAGCTAAATAAACGTCATCACAAGAAGTGGTGGATTGAATCCCAAAACTATGGCAATGGCTGCTTGTTGCCGGTGATCGTTCAAATCGACAGGTTGAATACTACGGAGTACTTGGCTAGTATTGGCATTGCTCTTGTAATGTCGAAACGTCCTCAGGACATACTGTGGTCCAAAAAGACGTGTTAACAACCATGAAGAAATCACACCGGTTTTTCTCGCGCCAGTGACGCATGAGTGGAGACATTGCAATTGAAAGAGAGAGATTGGTTGGTGCGTACTTATAGTTATCAATCAAAGCGCATAGCACCAGTTACAGTATGCTTTGATAGGTGAAATGATCGAAAATATTCAAATAAACACAAATAGTGTAGTACTTCGAAGTACTTTGAAGTAGTGCAGTGCGTTCCTACATCCAATAGGAATGACTTTCCACAGCCAAACGCTTATTGCGATCGAAGTGGATATTTGTTGCACCAAGCCATACTCGCCAAATGCATATTTCCGAGCCCGTGTTCGATGCGAGCCCAAGTGTTTACAGCTGTACATTGTGATTGCTTGTTGGGTAATATTCATTTCCCCAATATCGTCCATTAACGGCATTTTGAAATATTATTATTGTAGGATCGTCCAACCTCACTCACACAAAGTATCAGGTTGGACGATCCTTGAATAATATTATTTGTGATTGTCGAAAATGGACGTTTTGTATAATTGAACCTATTCTTGGCCATTTACAACCCATCGTGTGTCCATTGACAGTTGAAATCATAGGATTGTCGTCGCTGACCTTTGTCCGCCTTACACACTCCATATGCATACACACTAGGTGGATCTCTACACTCCGAACTATTGGTCGATTGCACACATCTATAAAATACTACTAGTATTGCCAAAAGTTGTCTGCTGGTAAATCAACGATGCAAAGAGTGCAGCAGGTACCGAAAAACGTATATATATCTCGTTTGTCGTTTCACTTGCTCTGCCATCCAAAAAAAGTTCTATAACCAAAAGACGTTGAACATTGATTCTTCAGGCACGATGGCCAAGGTGCACGTGATTCACGCCACAACGGGAGCCAATACCTATGCTGTTCGATTTAACAAACTTTCCCTCGCCTTCTCGTGCCTGTTTGTTGCCAACTTAGTTACGGAGGTACGAATTGTTGTCTCATATGTGTGGCACGTGATGATGTTCTATGACAGCCACTCAAGGCGTATGTCAACGAACCATTGCCGTGGATGTTGGACCCGCCATTGCTCAATCACCAAAACGATGGCACGTTTGTGAATTCAACGTATCAATTGTTTGCGGCCAAGTTCAACAACGAAACGTTGAGCCCGGACACGATGTTTTCACGAGACAAAGGCGCCAACATCGCCCTCCTTCGGTACAATGTGACTTTGCCGTCGAAAGAAGTGGATCACTGCAACTATCATCTGCTTCAGTTTCCAGGTCAAGAAGAACACCTGGGCAATAATGACACCGACCTTCCAATTTTAGGGGCGATTCTCTTTGGCAATGATATGATTGCATTTGTTTGTAATTTCCTGGCACAAAATGCATCAACTCAGCGGGCCATGCCACGTTATATGTGCCAGCACCTTACAATTGGAGGCTCGTTTGTGATTAGTCATACTTGTTTATGGATCGTGCCGCTATCGTCATCCGGATCGTTCAGCGCCTACCACGCGTTTCATGTTGTGGATCAAGCTCCGTGGAGTTGGATGAAATTTGGTCTTCGGCTCGGTGTTTCTGCATATATTTTCGTTGAAGTTTGGCGACTGTATTGCCGGCATTACATCCCTCTTTTGTACAATTTGAAGATCCTTGGTATTCAACATGATGACAGAATCCCAGTTGTATACGAAATTCAAGTTGGAGATCCAACATGGATTATTCTTTGTCATCCATATATTTGTGTCGCCATGACAGTGGACATTCTTTACAGCACGGCCTATTCAATGGTATCATTATTTCGTGTGAGTCAACTCCAAGACTCGTGGCAATTTGTTGTGGGCTCCTTTTCCGGCTCCAATTTCGTACGTGAACAAGTCATATTTATATATTTGCGAACCTCATGCGTAGGTATGGGCTTCATACACAGCTATGCGATTTTCAACACCACTGATAAAGTTTCTTCGATGGGAGTCGAAATTTGAACCCTTGGACCCTGGTATGATGACCCTGGCATCTGCGTTTTATGCTGGGCTAGGTATTATGACCCTGACATCTGCGTTTTATGCTGGACCAATGATCTATCTGATGTGCCAATCACCACTCGTCTTAATGATGCAGTTCTTAGATTCGTCAAGTCCAACTGCAATCATGGAAGCTAACGAAGTGAGCCTAGGTATCTATGCCCATGAATGCAAGTTTTGTACCCATTAATTCATATTGTTTTTAGGAATGTCTACATTCTTGTTTTTGTTTGCATCAGTGCCGTTGTTCCACGCAGCTATTGCTCGGTTGATCCATCAGCGTAAAGGACGCACAAGTATGTTCCACAAAAAGGAAGGGAAAACCCAGTAACTGGTTTCTCCGTAGAACTCGATCGATCCAAAACGTTGACAAAATTCCATACATTTCGATTCAACGATTGGAAACACCGGCTATTTCTTTTCTCACTCGATCCAGCTCAACCAGTGGCAGTGAAAGCTGGCGGAACGTTGTATCAAATCTTTCAACAAACCCCACAGTACAGAAAATTCCCTCTCTACAGTACACGCGGCTCAGACTGTTTTGTGCGCAAAGTTGAAATGCAAAGTGGGCGAGTCGTTGGCCAATTCCGCTTGAGTTTGTTGCATGGATTGGATTTTCAGTCTGCGGATGGTAATTTGCGTATTCCTACATGTAAAGACCCCCACGTTTCAAATGCTACTTGTGTTTGCAACACCAATTTGTGCCACAATGCGTCGGTGAAAAATTCCAAGCTTGTCCTTCATCCCGGGACATGTGATTGTCGCTGGTTGATATAACTCCACAAATGTCGTTCTTTTTGTTCTTGATTCCAAATCATTAAAAATGTTTGAATTGGAATTTTTATGATAGTATTTGGAATTTAGACGGACCGAGCCTCATATTTTATACCAAATATATCGTAACAACGTTTTCCGTGTGTGTTGACATATTTAAGCAATGAATAATTTGTTCGAACTTTCAAAGTATGAAAGAATTTTCACATCGGCATGTATACGTCGGCTGCCAGTACTTCTTGGTCCATCGAGTGACCGCGTGATGATGGTTTTATGTTACTGCGGCCGCAGTTCAAGTGTATTGTGTTATTCGTGTCTGGAACATTATCAGATTGACGAATATCGTTTGTTTCCTGTATGTTTTATTCAACAATGTAAACTCTACGCATTTTGCTTCTCGAGCCATTCAAGCCTTGGAGCCAGCGAGCAAAGGAAAACATGCGATTGTTTTCAGCCAATGATATGCGGTTGGACAATCCTGGAATAATAAAAAATTGCAGCAAATTGACGATCTTGGGAAAAGGAATGGCAATCCTCGGATTTTCCCCAACGCTGAATTTTGTTCATTAAGTATGTTCATATGGTAAAAACGTCACTATTGTGTCACAAATAATTTGAAGTACTTATATCTCGAAATAACACGGACTTGGGCTTTTTGCTTGTACTTCAACGTTGCGAAGGGCGAATTGACTGCGACGAATTCTAGGCAAACACACTTGAGGCGTGACATGAACGATGCCACCAAAAAACTATCACCCAAAACAGATGAAGCCAACGTTGGCCAAGGAGCACGTAACCCACGATGCGACGGTGGCCAAAACCCATGCCGTTCAATTCAACAAACCCCCTCGCCTCCGCGTGCCTTTTTATTGCCAATTTGGTCAACGAGGTATGTGGGCTTTTCTTATATTCAACCGTATGCATTAACGTTCTTTGAAAGCCACTCAAGGCCTACGTAAGCGAGCAACTGCTGTGGATGCTAGACCCGACATTGCCCAACAACTCAAACGACTCCGTCGACACCTTCGTCAATTCGACGTATAAATTGGTTGCGACCAAGTTCAACAACCAAACTTTGAGCCCTGAAACTATGTTTTCACGAGATAAAGGCGCCAACATTGTCCATCTTTGGTGCAACTAGTCGTTGCCCTCGAGCGAAGCGGATCACTGCAACAACTATATGGTTCGTTTTCCATGTGAACCAGCACTCTGGCAATAACGAAAATTGATTTTCTTGTTACAAGCAATTCTCTTTGGCAATGCCATGATTGACTTTGTCAGTAACTTCTTGGCCCTAAACGCATTAACCCAACTATCCATGCCACGCTACATGTGCTAGCACCTGACAATTGGAGGCTCGTTTGTGAATAGTCATACTTGTTTGTGGATCGAGGCCTTTTCGGCTTCAGGATCGTTTTGCGCCTACTACGCGTTTCATGTTGTGGATCAAACTCCGTGGACTTGGATAAAATGTGGTTTTGGGCTCGGTGTATCTGAATATATTGTCGGTGAAGTCTGGCGACTGTACTGTTGGCACTATATACCTCGTTTGCATTATTTGAAGGCCCTTGATCTCCAACATGATGACAAAATCCCAGTCGTGTACGACGTTCAAATTGGCGATCCAGCCAACGAAGTGTGCCCAAAACTCAGGTGTCATCATTATGCTATTAATAATGCTTACATTTTTGCTCAAGCTTGCAATCGGTGCCATTGTTGCACGCAGCTACTGCTCGTTGTATTCGTATGCGTGAACGACGCACTAGTATGTTGCCACTTGAAAATACCAAAAGAACCAAAACGATAATAAAATTCTATTCATTTCGATACAACGATTGGAAATACCAGATATTCCTGTATTCGCTCGATCCAACTCTCCCAGTGTCATTGAAAGCCGGCGGAACGTTGTATCAAATGTTTCACCAAAGCCCACAATATAAAAAATACCCACTCGACAGCACCCGCGGCTCAGACTGTTATGTACGGCAAGTCGATACCATTTATGTTTGCATCGTTGAATTATATCACAATTTCGGTGAAAGATCACAAGTTTGTCCTTCATCCCGGTGCATGCGATTGCCACTGGTTTCTATAGCGCAGCGAATGGCAATTTACTTTATTCCAAAGCTACAAAATAGTACACGATATCTGCGCGACGATAGCATGTTCATTCTGAATTATGAGTGTTTGACACCTAGATGGATTTTTGAACCAGAAGCAATACAACGAAGAATTATTTCCCGCGCGCCTTGACAGAATTGAGCCAATTACATATTTTTCGAACATTGGGAAAGAAGTATGAATTCAAATGATGGATGTTGTGAACAGGGTAAACTAATCCGTGTAACCAAAACGATAAGGTTTATGGCCACCAATGATGTATTTCGTCACGAGCATAGTAAGACCAGCCGACGAGGGCACAAAAACACACCACCATACGGCCATGGCAGCAAAGCCAACCGAACCTGCGAGGAAATTGAGCGCGGGGGTTGTTGGCCATCGAGTGGTCTTGTCGTTCATCGCGAGACTAAAATCAATCGAAGCAACAAAACAGACGATTCCAAGAGCAATCAGTGCGAGGGGAAGTTTGAAACAGAGATAATAGAGGCCAATGCCGATATGATTGCGAGGTCCCGTGCGTGACGGTTGATCCCCGAAACGAGCCGTCAAACCGTGGAGAAGCGCCGAATCAAAGTCAGCAAAATGACCGACAAGAAAGCGCAGGTCACAAAGCAGGGTAAACCCAATACCCATAAGCGGTATGAGCGCAATGGACACGGTGACAGCAAGAGCGAGGGTCGCGCACTGAAGCAATGAAACAACAAAGTTGATCGCGAGAAAGAGGAGCGAGACGATGGGTTTGAAGATGATTGTGGCATCAAGAGCCCCTCCAATATCGAAGCGTGGGCTGCCTCTCTGTCCTTGGAGAGCCTTGGTTAGTTTTTCCTTGATGGAAGCCAACTCGGCTTGCGTCGTCATGAGCTGTCCTTGTAAACTTTAGATGGTTGTTTGGTTGTGTACAATTTCGGTCTGCGCTGCGACGGTCTGCATGATGGCAGCGTGGAGATATTCCTGTACAAGCTGCGTCTCCGATGTTTGCGAGTCCATGGTCACGTAAATGCTCGAGTTGTTTTCTGAGAGGTGTAAAAATACGGTTATGCTGGCTTTTTGATTGCTCGTAATCGACGGTTACGTCGTGCGACATGCACTACATCGATGGGGTACCTTCCTTGACGAACGCCTCTTGTATGCTTGCCACTTTCAAGACAATCATGAAGAAGCATTCTTGGGTTTGCATGCTTGAACGAAGTTTGTGCGTCCACTCTTTCGTGGAAAACCTGCTGTTTCTCAGTTAAATTGGTCTGTCATCCCTAATCCCCCATCATCTCTGCAAATACTCCTCCAAAACGTTATCTATATTTTGTGAATTTATTCAAAATCACTTTGTTTCAAATTTTTTTATAACGTATTTAGCTTTTTAAAATATCATTTCTCTGCGCTAACTTGTGTTTAAACATCATGTGTGGTTCCAGCTCAAAATCCACGGACTTCGAAATTAAATACTCAATATGTATATGCCGCAAGTAATGTTTGAGCCATACAGTATTTCGTCGTATCATAACAGTGTCTGACCATTGCCACATGGAAGAATAAAATTCTGTCGACTTGGAAATCCTACAAGCCACAATTGCGTCTTCGCTCTGCAGGGGATATATCGACAGCTCAATTCAACATTTGTTGTTAAAGTAGCCAAATACAATCGCCGACACCATAATGTATGACAAATTTATGTTTTTTCAGCGGCATAGCGTCGCATAGTGCGTCATTGCACACACAAACGGCATTGGTAAAGTGGGTTTCGACGCAGGTTGTTATGCGCAAACTCGCGTCAGTTGAGTGAAAATCCAATCCGTGCAGCAAACTGAGTCGGAACTGGTGCACAACTCGACCGTGACGTGCATCCACTTGGCGTACAAAGCAGTCTGATCCACGGGGACTGAATAGTGGGAATTTACGATACTGTGGCGATTGGTCAAAAAGTTGATACAATGTGCCACCACATTTCTCTGACGCTGAAATTCTCGGGTTCAGAAAGAAATGCAGCAGGAAGTGTTTGAAGTCGTTGTAGTGTATGGTTTCAAACCGGGCGCCATGCTTCGTTGTTCTGTATTCTACGAATAAATTAATCATATTCTTTTTACCAAGTGTACTTCGATGGCGTTGGCGACATATACGAGCAAATGCTGACTGCACTAAGGGCACAGACACAAACATGGACAAAAACATAGACATGCCTACGGGAATGATAGAGTAGTGAAACACAAAAATGGCGTGAAAATGATACCAAGAGCCACTTCTATTGCTTCCATTTTATTCGCTGATAATGGCCGGCCCAAAATCTGGAATACATAGACGAGTCGCGAGTGGCATATTAAATAGAGCATTGGCCCAGCATAAAATGCTGAGGTAAGTGTCATGATACCAGGATCCAATGGCTCAAAGTAGGATTCCCATCCTAAACGTTTAATCAGTGGTGTCGAAAATCGCATTGCCGTGTACGACGCCCACACCTACGAGATATCAAAGTTATGAACTATGTGTATGAATTTTTGATACAAAGTTGGAGCCGCTAAAGGAGCCCATGATAAACTGCCATAAGTCTTGAAGTTGACACACGCGAAATAGAGCCACAACTGAATACGATGTGCTATATAAAATATCCACTGTCATCGCTGCACAAATATACGGATGGCTCAGGATAACCCATGTTGGATCGCCCATGTGAATATCATAATAAACTAGTGCGCTTTCATCCTTTGCCGCCACATCTCCAATTTTTCCAGCTGTGCCCGGAAGTAGTGCATTCATACGATCGATGGCAGTTGGAATGCCATAGATTTTCAAATTCAATACAAGGGGACCATACTGCTGATAATACATCCGCCAAATTTCACCCAAAATACAACCCGACAACACGAGACGCAACCCAAACTTAATCCATATCCACCAGTGGTTTTCCACAAGTTGCAGTCCGTGGTACACACTGAAATGTCCTGGCGTCGGAAATGGCTCGATCCAGATGCAGCTATCTGCTGTGACGAACAAGCCTGCAAAGATATGGTGTTGGCACGAATAGCGCGGCATGGATAACTGAGTCGACGTATTTTGAGCCAAAAAATTACACACAAATTGAATGGTCCCGTAGCTAAAGAGCATTGACCCTAAATCAAATGTTGTTTGTCGGCATATAATCGCTTATGAAACCAAAAGGACCTGGAAATTGAAAGAGATACGAATCGCAGCGCTCAGTTTCGTTGGACGGCAGTGTCATATTATATCGGAGGAGGATGGTATTGGCGCCTTTGTCTCGCGAAACCATTGCATCGGGACTCAGCGTACGATTGTTGTACTTGGTGACAAATACACTATATGTCGATTGGGCATACATGTCTAACGTCATATTGGTATTGTTGAGCAATGTCGCGTTCAGTGCCCACGGAAGTGGTTCACTCACATATGCCTTGAGAGGCTACGAGCGGATTGAGCAAAATCGAAGCAAGCAATCGAGTACCTCAGTGACTAAGTTGGCAACGAAAAGGCTAGAGAAGACGAAACAAATCGTATTGATTCGCACACCGTTGCTGTTCGACGCCGTTGGGATGGGAGCTACGTGCACCTTGAGCATGGATCGTTTGATAATGTAGAAAATGCGTTCAGCTGCTATTTTTAAACTTCGAGAAACGAAATAACCCAGCCATGCCAGCATTCTGAGCATTCTGGCCCTGTCCAGAATCCCGCTTGAATGTACTATTTTCACGAAGCTGTGAAGTCGCGCTGGCCCCACCTACCCTAGCTGTTGAGCAAACGCTCCATGCTAGTCGAAATGTTGCTTTAGCTTACATGCTAACTTGTTTACGTTCGTTTAAATAAATCGTACAGGGAGATGCAACCGCGGAAATTGTCTTTACAAACAATTTCGAACTGTAAGTAGTCCAATGTGCGTCCACATGGAACCAAACTGCTTGCGGTATTCGATCAACCACACCGTCAAAACTACTATATATACTATAGTACAGCCGTAGGAAGAACGATTGTCTGTGTATTGACGCATGGTGGCATAAGTTCTGCATACGGACACAGCCAGTCCAATTAGCATCGGGCCGTAGCACGTAACAATGCGCAGACTTCAGTTCAAGGCTATCTAATCTTATTCTGTCGGTATTGGCTCTTGCTTCGACCTGAACGCACAAAACCGTTGGGACCGGGGTCCTGATGGGTGGTGTTTTCGATTCTGCTGAGTGGTTCAAAGCATGGAACAAACTCAGTCGTATTGGTCCTCTATTCACCCGTGCCTTTGCGTACAAAACAATCGGAACTTGGAGGCCAAATGAGAGGGAATTTCCGATACTCTGGTGTTGCATGAAAAGGATGATTGAAAGTGCCGCCGGATACATGGCGTGGGAAGCGTCGGGTCGAAAAGAATATTGAGCACAAGGTACATGTGTACTTCCAGCAGTTTTGAGCAAATCGTGTCAAGCGGACGCCAAGCTTGGCCGGCCCAAAGGCCATGGATAAAGCATAATGTCCTCTCATTTTACATAATACATCGAAAACTCACAAATTATTGTAAAGATTACAACCCCTCGATTTATCAAGTGAAAATATTTGACTACATAAAACCAAATAGGTCGGTCAGTTCCTGGTCGAGGTTTTTGGTGCGACCACGATGTCACTATGATCGCCCTCAACACGCTCAACAGTGTTGACTGCGTGGGACACCAAGGTCAAGGTGCACATACGATACATATTTAAGTCCAGGTTTCTTTTGGGTGCATAGCAGCCATAAAATACACAAATAAAGCCAACAATTTTAATGAAGTACTCACGATTTCCTTCAAAAATGCCGTCTAAAATCCTTACAAGAGCCATCTTGAATTCGCTGCACTGCGATGCACACAATAGTTTAACTGTGGCGACAAATTCAAGATGCCACACATGTGGTCATCAATACGGCAAACCACCGTATTCGCATGGTGCTGCGGACAAGTTAGTATCGCCGCCCCCGCCGACGATGTTTGAAAATCCAGAGCGCAGAGTAAACTCAACCGCACGTGACGAGTGAGCACACCGTTTTGATCGAGACAAGAAACAAAGCAGTCCGAGCCACGAGTACTGAAAAGCTGGAGCTTGCGGTACTTTGGATCTTCGTCAAATAATGCATACATTGTGCCACCTGATAAATGAGTGGTTGGGATTCGTCCGTGGTGAATCAGCATGGCGCGGTGTTTCCAATCGTTGAATTGGACTGAGGCATATCTTGATGGTTCGCCCACGACGAGTGTTGCCGATTCTAGTTGAATCACGTCAGCGAAGGAAAACTATATGTAATGTTTTGGGTTGGACCTACTGGTACGACATCGCCGAATGTAGCATGCAGTCCACGATTGAATTAGAGGAAGAATACCAAACATGAGAAGAAATGTAATGGCTCCTAAGTGCACATATATTTGGTCAAGGATCACTGGAACACGTCTAAATATTAGCACGTACCCAAAATGCCCTCCGTTTCAATCAATTGTTTTGTCGACGGTACAAATACTTGTTGTTGCCATTGAAAAATCAAAATTACGGGCGAGTGCACTATCATGTAGATGAACGGACCACTATAGAACGATACGATAAGTGCGAGGAGGCCTGAATCCATTGGAGCAAAATATTCCTCCAAATTAAAACGTTTGATTCGAGATGAGAAATATCGCATTGTGCCATAGGAGGCCCAAACCTATTCGGCATAAATCAGAGCAGATATTTCAATAGAAATTATAGAAATATAAACCGACCAGGCGTGAACCGTATAATGAGCCCAGCAAAAATTCTTCAATGTTCGACACTTGACTTACGCGGTTTACAGCGATTGCAGAGTACGGAGCACAGTATGCGCAATCAATCACCATAAATGCCGTCACGAACGGATGACTCAAAATGAGCCAAGTTGGATCACCCACATGCACCACATACGAAGAGCAATTAGCGGCGGGGTTCTCACCCAGGCCAATCGTGGGGAGATTTCTCAACAATGGACGGTAGTCGTGATCAACATGTTGCCACAGAAACCAAACAATATAACAAGCCAATGCACATCGCATGCCAAATTTAATCCAACTCCACGTAGCATTTTCGAGTAATTGCGTGACATGGTACACGGTGAACGAATTATTGCCGACATGTGATGCGAGTTCAATCCAAGTACATGCTTCAGCCAGAGAGATTCCTAATAATTTGTTGTGTTGGCACATGTAGGCAGGGACTGACGCGTGTTGGGTCGCGGCTTTTTGGGCCAAAAATGAACACACAAATCGGACCATGCCTCGGCTGTAAAACACGGCGCCTGCAAATTCGTATTAGTTGCACCGGAGATTCGCTGACGACAATTTTCTGTGGAATTACCTGGAAATTGAAAAAGATACTTGTTGCAATTCACGACGTCGTTGGACGGCAACGAGAGGGTCGTCCGAAGCAGCATCGAGTTGTCACTCGAGTTGCGGAAGAACGCCGTTGTTGGTGCCAGTGTTTGATTGTTGTATTTGGCCGTGAAATATTGATACGTTGAGTTCACATATCCATCAAAAGACATGGTCAATGTCAAATTCAGCGCCGGTTGACGAAGTGTCCATGGCAAAGGCTCACTCAAGTATGCTTTCAATGGCTAGAAGAGCATGTATGAAACAAGTATGTTGTGAGTGTACATACAATGGTGATCAAGTTCAGTGTAAAGAGACACACGTAAAAGAGAGCCAGTTTGCCAATGCGCACGGGGCGTTGGAGATTGGACGGGGCTGGCGCGGCGGCAGCTTGGTGCACATGCACCTTGGCCATCGCAAATTGCTGCGAGGAGCTATTTTAGTTCACGTCGTTACACATATCCGTTTCAAATGTTATACCTACCAATATGACGAAACTGCCGTGCGAGTTCATGGCACTGAGATACACCGATTCAATTGACACATTTCTTTGTCTTTCATGTGGATCGATTTTAACAGGACACTAAATATTGGCTGGATGCACAACATATTTTAACCACTGATGGTGGAATTGTCTGGTCAATTCTGAGCAGCATATTGAACGTTAGAATGGAAATTTGGCACTTCCGAATTGGATGACAAATCAAAATTCAGGAAAAGAAACCGGCGGACCAATGGGATTTGGTGTATATAAAAGCTGACCAATGAGAGGGAGTGCGAACTTCTAAGACTTCCGTTACGCTGCGTGGGCACGGTTTTGTGACCGGCTGCTCTGTAGTCGCTTGCAAGGCTCATGCATTTTGTTGTTTTTTGAACAACAACAAAAACAGAAAACGAGTGGTTGTAAACGCTCTTTGCTTCTGGTCTCATTGGTGTATAAAACACACGATCGAGAATGTTGGTTATATTCACCGAATAGCCCAGTCAACATAAGCGACACGTTATTTTGTGCCTACATTAATTAAAATTGTCGAATATTTTATGTATATTTAAGAATTATTTATATTCAAGATTTATTTAAAATTCTTGAAAATATATATTATTCTAGATTTAAAAAGATCTCTATCTTTCAAATAGAGTTGTCTTAATTTTAATATAATAGTATTAAAGAAACTGAACATTTCAGTATATTTTGAACGGCATCTTCGTCAGACTTAAATGTGGGAGGTCAACTCGATTTCCTATCATGCGAAGATGACTGCTGCCGTTTGAGCAGCCCCCTCGGCTCCTACCCGTGACCTCAACCTTGGCTGTTCACATTGCATGTTCGCTGTATATTATACGATACAGTGTCTTCTAAATGTTTTTCGAGTGGATGCGCGAGGCGGCGTCACGGCAAAAGAGTTTGCACACATTGCGTTCGATATTGCGTCGCATTGGTGGAAATGCTCTTAATCAATTCAGCTCGATCACTAACTCGAATTCCACCCGAGTTTTCTAAAATTTAATTCTCGTATTCGTATGGACACTGGGATTCCCGGGCGCCATCTAAAGCGACACGATCCATACATAGAGATAATAGAGACTGCAATGATACGGTTTCGGTACACGACGGGTGGTGAGGATGACTGCAACGTTGCATTTTGGGAATTCGCTGACAAATGACACCAAAGTGTTTGCCTGTGGGTCGAATTGCCTGTTCGATTTGAGCAATGCATTTTGAATACACTGTGGGTGGTTTCGTAGCTTTAACAATGGGATGCCTTTAAATCCGTATGCGTTACATCGTCGACGTCAGCTTCACACTCAATTCACTATCCATCATACGCGATATTTTTTAAAGAATGACCTGCCCATCGCATCACATTACGTTTAGTGTAATTTCGTGACTCGGATTCAGAGAAGCGTGTGAGCAAAAAGAGTATCGATCGGAATATATATACTTTCTGAGCTATAAGAACCCGCAACAGTCAACGTCTTGCCAGGTTCACCTCTAATCTCTGGCATTACCAATACTATGACGCATATGATTGTCTCAACATCGTCCCAAAAGAATTAGCAGCGGAAAACTCAGGAACGGTGTGAGTTCCGATCACGTGTTCCTTGACTAAATGCAGATAACGAATCTACTCATTTGAGTGTACTCCGTCGTGCAAGATAAACGTCCGCCTACCTGCCCCTTCTAAAAAGCCCTTTCTAGCATTAAATGAATTAGCCTTTTATGTGGTTTACGTGCTCCAGACAGCAACAGTCGTGATCGAAACCGAGACGAGATGCCGAATGTGCCGAATCTCAATTGTGTACTAGTAGGCCTTCTCCTTCGCATTGATTTCGGTACTTTGCGACACCTTCACTTCTTTGAACAGCGCCAGAAGGAGCCATCCGAAATCTCTCGTGTCGTCCAGCCTCTCAATTCGGACACCATAATGATATGTTGACGGTTCCTCGTGATATCAACATGTTGATGACAACACTTAGTGGCGAGCAGAACACTCGAACGACCGTTACATATCATTAAACTAAAAATACAACGCACATCAACCAAGGGTGTTGGCAAGTCCCGATGCCCAAGGTTCATGTGCGTAACACAGCCTCAAATATTCCTATAGCCCCGTCCGTCGGCGTTGCATCCCCAGTCGTGTCATGCAACAGGCTCTCCTTGGTTTACTCAATCGTATATATCGTCACACTTATCACCGAGGTAGTGTCATCTGCCATGCCCATTCAAGACGCGTCCTCATTTCATGTTTCGTAGCCGCTTGTCGCGTATTCCAGCGAACCTCTACCGTGGGCGCTGCACGAATCGCCTCTGAACGCGCCTGGCTTGGCCTTTGACACGTTTGTCGAAAAAAGTTATGCCTTCTTCTCGACGAAATACAACGATGTGACGTTGTCGACGTCATCGTCGTCGTCGCTCGTGTGGCACAATGCGATTGACAACACATTTGTGTTGCGCAACGTCATGGTCTTGCCAGCCAATGCGGCGAACGAGTGCAACACATACCTCGTTCGATTTCCAGGTTTATGAAATGCTATGTAGATTCGAATCTTACGTTGTGTTAGCGAGTCCATACTATGGACATGGGCTGACCCGCTTTGTATGCGACTTTTTAGCTCAAAATGCATCGGCCCAGCAGGCCACGCATTACAATTGCCAGCACGGGACGATTGCAGGCGTCTCGGTCGCTGAAAGTTGCACGTGGATTCAACCATGGCACGATGCCAATGGGACGTTTCTCGTGTACAACGCCGCCCAAATCATTGAAACAACCACGTGGAGTTGGCTCAAATTTGGACTCCGTGTGGCCACTTCATGTCTGATTGGGTGCGAAATGTGGCGCTTGTACTATTGTCATTATGGACCTCTTTTTCAGTACCTGAAAACGTGTGGACTAAATGCAGACGACGCTAATGTGTCGTCTCGCTATGAAGTTCAACTTGGGGACCCCACGTGGCTCATTTTAAGCCATCCATTTGTCACAGTGGCCATGGTTGTAGATGCACTGTTTAGCACGGGCTATTTAGCACTGGCGACGTCGCGAGTATCTCAACTCCACGATTTGTGGCAATTTTTTCTGGGCTCCTTGTATGGATCGCGACTTGTACGTGGCAAAGACGAGTCACAAATTAAATGACCGAATGGTAGATCTGGGTCTCCTTTGCGGTTATGTCTTACTCTACCCCTGTACTAAAATACATGCACTGGGAACAATATGTCGAACCTGTCGATTCTGCTACCTTGACAGTGGCGTCGTCAATATATTCTGGGCCGATGATTTACTTAATTTGCTCGTCCCCATTAATACTATTTTTTCAGTGGTGCATTAGTACTTGTACCCCAACCAATATCAAGGACGAAACGTCGGAAGGTGTTTTCAGTAAGTTTATATCGTTGGCATATTTGTCGTCATGTTTCAGGCGTGTTGATATTTCTGCAAATGTTTGCGTCCGTGCCATTATTTATTTCCATTGGTGCGCATTATTGCCGAACCCATAAGCCCCAACGAAGTACGATGCCTTGACCGGAGATATACTTTTTGTGGTTTTGACAATGTATCATTAGAAAATGCAACGCGAGGTCCGTTTTTTGCAACGACTCAAGGAAAACCTGCGTTTGCATCGATGCAATTCAATGATCGGAAACACCGACTCCTATTTCAATTATATTCGCGAGTACCGACCTGCCCCCATTTCGGAGGAGCAGTGTATGAACTATTTGACGGCAATCCAGAGTTTCGAAAATGGCCGCTGTTCAGCCCACGTGGCGCCGATTGTTTCGTCCGCTGCTACAATGCGCGGACGGGAGCAATCGTTCAACAATGTCGTCTGAGTCTGGTTCACAGCTTGGATTTAAAACAGTTGTCGAGAAATTCCCACTCGACTGAAACCTCCATCACACATTGTACTGCGGTGGTGTGCCACATCGATGGCCATCAGGAAAAAATGACGACATCAAAAGGACGATTTCTTCCCTCCTTTGCATTGCAACAAATGTCGTCCGACGTCCAATGGATCCTTTGATGACGAACAAGACGGTATGGGTGGGCGACAAAAGCACCAATGATAATGGGGTCCACGGTTCGATATCAACAACCAATCCCCAGTGTGATATTCTGAATTGTTATACGATGAAGTTCGATTCCACTGGACGCGACGCTTGTGGGTGGGATACGGCCAAGTGACTTGGTGAATAAATTGAACCCACTTCATGTCATGTCCAACATGGTGGAAATTCGTACGCGAAAAGATATTTTGCTCAGTAAATACTGTGTGGTTTAGTAACCTGACCACGAGTAGAGATTGACCAAACGTATAGTCGTTCAAGTAGCTAAAAAATGGCATTAATAAGGACTTTTATTCAGGATGAAATGGGCTCCATCATTAACTACCGACTTGCATGGTTTGCTTAAGTACGGAAGTGCGAAGTGTGTCAAGCCCCTCGTTGGGGTTTGGAAGCATACTTTTGTTGCGCGTTGACCATTGAGCTATAGTAGCGTTACTATGGTTCATTGGTCAACATGCAACACTACGACACATAACAATACGGGTCATAACTCGTTGACCATAAACGCATTTATTCGTTTCATCAATCCAATTATTCGTTTGTATCATTTGGTAATAAACACAAAATTCAAGATGCACGTTAATTTTTTTGATTTGACAAGAAACACCTCGACAAATAATCCAATTTGTCAAGTGATGGCTGTCTACAAAAAATTACTATATTGTTCAGAACGCGATGACGAAAATTCACAATTGCAAAACAATGTCTTTGTAGATGCAGTGCCCATATCAGCCGGCACTGTACGACATACAACTTGCTCTCCCTCGTGTATTTGTTTGTGACGTGAAGGATCTTTGTTGTAGTTGCCGAGCATTCAATATTCTACTGACGAAACACTTTGGGTGTTTCAATATGTATCGCTAGATTCATCCGGGATTGATTTTTGACACAATAATTGACAAACGCCTGCACGTGAATGGATTGAAAAATATCTCATGTTTGGCGTGTGTGTTGAAACATTTAAGGTTGCTGCAACAGATAGTCTATTCATTTTGCCCTAGTAACTGAATACTGCTGGATAAATCAAGTTTGTCAATATGGTTCATGTCTCCTCGCAGTTTCAAGGGTGTGACGATCTCACTTGACTCATTCTCATCCACCAATTGGTGTGTTTGGCAACGTTGCCTTAACTCGGCGTAGATTTCCCCGCTGCGAACTTGAAGCTATATGTAACGGTTCGATATATCTTTAGATACACCCGTAATTTCCTCAATTGAGTCCATGACCAAGGTGCATGTTTGTCCGACGAGCTCTGCCACGCCGAAGAAGTCTGTTCGACTTGGACTCTTTTCTCTCGTTTGCAACATATTTTACTCTCTAAATTTGGCTGCCATTGTAAGTACTCGAGTAGTGCTGCAACTTGCACTGACATCCTTTGTTCTAGCCATTAAAAGCATACATCAGCGAACCAGTACCATGGAATTTATACGAGTCATTACCACAAGTGTATTTCACGTCATTTGAAATGTTCGAGACGGCGATGTACCAACACTTGTATGGAATATATGGCAATGTGTCGTTGCCTCCTACAACGACCACTTACATTTCGCGGGACAAAACAAACAACACATTCTTGCTGAAAGCAAGGCTTACGTTCCCCACCCAAGCTATTGAGAATTGTGATCCATATATGAGTCAATTTCCAGGTAATGTTTTATTTCCTCCGCGTTGAAATGCTGACGTCGTTGGCAAAGGAGCCATATTCTATGGCCGCGGGACTGTACACTTTTTGTGTGAGTTTTTGGCACTCAATGCAACAGCGCGTGCTATGTCACTGCAACTGTACAACTGTCAGCATGACAATCTAGTTGGCGTCAAATTTGGCGAAACATGTACTTGGATATCACAAGTCGACGGCGTGAATGGGACGTACGATATTTCCCACACTGTCCAACTAAATGAAAGTATCGAATGGAGTTGGGTCAAAATATGTCTCCGTTGCAGTCTATCCGTCTTTATATTATTTGAAATCTGGCGACTCTACTATCGACACCTCCCTTGTCTTTTTTCCAACATCGGAGAATTCGATTTGCACAGCTCGACGCTAAGATACACGGTTAATGTTGGAGATCCGACATGGTTGATTCTCAGCCATCCAGTTGTAACAACTGTCATGCTGTTGGACTGTTTCTCGAGTATTGGTTACATGGCTTTGGCAGGGTATCGAGCCAGCCAAATGGAAGCTTTTGGCGAGTTCATTTTGGGATCCTTCTACGGATCACGGCTGGTATCGAAAAATATGTCGTAAACGAAGTATAATTATGTAGGTTTGGGTATCTTACGCAACAATGCGTCATTTTTCGTTCCTGCTTAAATACCTCCACTGGGAACACGCATTTGAACCAGTTGACCCAGGAATAATGGCTATCACTGGGGCATTGTACGCAGGACCGCTTACATACGTCGTATGCCATACACCAATGGTCTTAATTTTTCAATTCACCATGACATTGGGGGTACCGACTGATTTACAGTTTGAATCGATTGAAGGATTGAGTGGTAATCGTACATGTATATTATGCTTTCTCAACGAATATAAGGGACAATTGCTTTTTTCTCCATGTTTGCTTCAGTGCCCTTAATAGACTCGTATGCACAGCAATATTTTGCACATCGTGCACGCTCAAGTACATTTATATACTTTTTACTATGTCCTCATATCAGCGTAGGACCCGGGCCTAAATTACATAAAACGGCCTCGTTTGCATCGATACGCTTCAATGACTGGAAACATCGATTGATATTTTCGGGACTTCCACCAATTGACCATTCCAAACAGTCTGGTGGAACGATATACACTCTTTTTGAAGCGAATAATCGATACAAGAAATTACCACTTTTCAGTACCCGGGGCACTGACTGTTTTGTCACATGTGTGAACGACGACGGCACTCCGATCCACCAATATCGTCTAAGTCTCGTGCATGTCATCGATCCCCAGCATAAGAACCAGTCATTGTCTATTCCTATATGTTCAATCGACCATCTTAACCAACCATTGGCAAAACTTACGAAAAAATGTTGTGATTCGTCAAGTGGCCCCCTTGCATCAGGTTGTTGTTTGCATCTTGGCACAAGGAATTGCAAATGGATCGCATAGCGATTGTATGTTTTAACTATCTTTGATTAAAATTAGAAGTAATTCTTCTTTAAAATCTTGATAGAACAAATCCAAGTCTAGAAGATGCTGGAATTCCTATTTCTAAGACTTTGTTTCGCAAAATGATAAACCGTTGCAAATTTCCATTATGTCCTTTTCCATGACAGCTGATTTAGACCTTGCAAGGTATATCTACGGGAGAATACATAATTTACCTCTACACATTGCACGTACAATGTTTACCATCGTATGTCCTCATAGCTATCCAATTTTCCATCAATCGAGTTTGAGGCATGCGTGAATTCGTGATCAACTTTGTTGAACTTGTCCTCAATATATTCCGGACCGATGCTCACGAAATTTCACTTGACAAAATCGTTCCCACTGAAGCTATTCAACGATCAGAAAACTTGATATCAAAGTCTGGGGTATACCGTCGACGTCCTCCAAAGTCGACGGTGAATAGTACGATGCACTTTATGGGTATATAATTAGCCCTCCTGCTCCCACCGTTTAGGTGAGTCCACGCATCAATTGTGCAATGTCGACGGAGTTTACGTCTCATATCTCCTACTTAATTTTGGTTAACTTTTGTCGGAAAATCACTTGTTGTATCCATGCATTATACTATGTTTGCCGGGAAGGGTGTGTGTGTTGTTGCTTTTAATTAGAACTCAGCAAAACCGCCGGCTGTTAGAGTATCCAGAGGCAATTGCAGGCCCCAGGATGCAAAACAAACTTTGTCTTCTTCTTGGATGTTGAACATAAATGCGTATTGCATACACAGACAGCCGTAGAATGATTTTTCGCTTTGCAGATGGCAATTCTTAATGTTCCGCTTGTGTCAGTCGGATGGAAATCTAACCCACAGTGCAAACTGAGTCTGAATTGGCACACAATCCGATTGGAGCGAGGATCCATTTGTCGCACAAAGCAATCTGTTCCCCGGGGACTAATCAGTGGAATTTTTCTGTATTGCTGTGTTTGATCAAAGAATTCGTACAAGGTGCCACCAACATTCCCCGACGAATGCAATTTTGGATGCCAAACAAATAAGAGTCGGTGCTTCCAGTCATTGTAATGCATCGTATTAAATGAAATATTCTTTGGCCCACGCCCTGCCAGAAATGTTACATTGATATGACGTTGCAATAAACATACTCATTCGTCGAATGTGAAAATATCGCATAATTAGAGAATAAAGCAACGGCAAGGAGGCAAACATGATTAAAAAATTGGCCATGCCTACAGATTTAAATTGCATTACAATATCGCTTGGTGGCTTACCCAGACTCACTTCATTGGCCTCCATTTTCCTTTGTGGAAAAACTTGATTTAAGTATTGGAAGAATAGAACGAGCGGTGTTTGACAAATGATATAGACCATTGGCCCAGCATAAAGAGTCGCCGATAGCGCCATGATGCCTGGTTCAACTGGCTCAAAGTAATTTTCACAACGAAGAAATTTTATTGCAGGGGTCGAAAATCTCATGGCTGCGTACGAGCCCCAAACCTATTGTAAAGGATTGGATACAGAATATTGTGACACACCGGTACCAAATTAGAGCCGTAAAATGAACCTATCGCAAATTGCAGAATATCTTCGAGTTGGCTCACTCGAAACAATGCTACTGCCGAATATGATGAGCTGTACAAATTGTCTACCACCATCGCAGTGCACACAAATGGGTGGCTCAGAATAAGCCAAGTCGGGTCTCCAAGTTGAAGAACATAGTACACGGAATCACACGAATAATTTTGAATTCCCATGTTCGTCAAATTGGACAGTAGAGGACCGAAGTGCCGGTAGTAGAGGCGCCATATTTCAATCGCAATGACACTTGAAATGGCCAGTCGAATCCAGAGTTTCGTCCAACTCCACGTTTCTTCTTCAACAACTCGTAGCCCGTGGTAGACTCGGAATTGGCCCTGTGTCAATAATGGCTCCATCCACACACAGCTCTCGCTGAGTGCGAACAAGTTGGCCACGGTGATGTATTGGCACATGTAGCGTGGCATAAAAAGCTGCGTCGACGCATTCTGTGCGATGAAATGGCAGACATATTCGACCATCCCTGCGCCAAAGAATATGGACCCTAGAAATTTCAAGTTTATGAAGGGTGACAGCATTGACAACTGACCTGGAATTTGAACCAAGTGCGAGTTGCAATGATCAACATCGTTGGCCGGTAGGGACATGTTGAACCGAAGGACAACGGTGTTGGTACTTTGGTCGTGCGAAAAAAGAGTTTGTGGTGCCATTGTGACGTTGTTGTACTTGAGCGCGAAGGCATGGTACGTCGTGTTAACGTAATCATCGAAGGAAACGTTTTTGGGGTTGATCGACGTGGATTGAAGCGTCCACGGGAACGGTTCACTCGCGTATGCTTTGAGTGGCTACGGGAATGTGACTGTCGAATATCGTAGTTTAACACATTACTTCTGTGACCAAACTGACAACATACAGGCACGAATAGACGACGGATATCTTGCTCAGCCGTACCACGTGGTTCTTTGATAAGGTTATAGCTCGAGCAGCGTGCACCTTTCCCATCGCTGCAGCTTCTTCCCTCTGTTTTTGGTGAGGGGGTGTATATTTAGACGTCATTTTCGTCTGACGTAACGGCCGTCGTAGCCAAAAGATACGCGTGAACACACTCTCAAAAAACATTATATCACTCATAAAATTGTACAATCGAGCTTTCAATCAAAAACGAAGGACTCTAAGAAGGCTTGTTTCAATTCAAAAGCGCATAATGTGAGAGAAGGCGGTGTTTGCGACTAATGCAGCGCATCATAGTTCAACATCTAAGGAACTGATGTGTTTCAGTTGTGTAGATCAAAATCAGTGTCGGGATCACTATATTTTATCAAAACGGGCGAGTTGGTTGATGCCACAGTAATATACTTTTGATGTCGTTTTCTCTCAATATCGTTTTATGACCTAATTGTGTGTTCGTCGCAGAAACCCCATACATCTCACATGGCATAAAATGACCTGGCAGATGGCGATGTTTTATTTCAAAGTCAACGATTTTCGTAAAAAGTTCTAATGATGTCGGTCTTTGGATGCAAGATGATATCGCAAATTGAAGACGGGGTTGGCCAGTCGATCTTTGGACTTTCGTTTGCAGTTGAGATCAATTGCATAACTTGTGCGCTGACAATAATTTTCACATGGCCATAGTACAAAGATCATTTCATACTTAATTATATACTAGTAGTCTTGTGGCAATATACTGGTGCCATGTATACTGGACCTTTCAAACGAACATCGATTTATTAAGTTACTGTTGGTCAGCTCTTGGAGAATAGATTGCTCCGTCACCTTTATATATCAAACTCACCTTCTAATTTACGCATACGATTCCCAACTCAACAACCCGAGTATACCCTTATATTTCGCGAATGATGATTCCCATGTGTTTGAAGCTGTGCCCCCCAAATGATCCTCGTAACTCTTGTCGTTATTTGCAACAAACAGCCAGTGGCTGGATCATCGACGAATACGTATGTATCAAAGCTGTCATGTATCAAAGCTGTCATGTGTGCCATTTAGAAATTAAGACATTTTTGCGGAGGGAGCTGGCCGGAACGGATTCATTCTTTGAACAAAGACGACACAAAACGCCAAACATCGTCGTCACGTTGACACAATGCATTTCCTTTTTAATTGATTCTAGTCAAGAATACTTCAAAGTACTAGTATATATGAAGGGATCGCAAAATACTTTATGCTTCGACTACTTATGTGAATCGTACCTAACGTTACACTAGGAAGAAACACCCTAAAGAGATCCTTTTCGAAGGGTACTTCGTCGAATATGAGTCGTACTATTAATAGTTTCAGTATAGATGACTGGATTCGCAACAACATTCGGCAAATTGAGGACATTGATGCTTTCCACCAGTGACGAATGCTCATGAAGCAAATTCTATAAAAAGATCACGACGGGAAACCGTCAGCGAGTCCGCATGGCACGGGTGCATGCTGAGGCGATATCGCGGCCTCAGCCGTTGGTTCGATGCAGTCAACGTTCTCTCGCATACGCTGTCGGCTATGCTGTGAATCTGATTCTGATGGTATGTCAAGGGGTCCGTTCGAAGAACTGTATATGAATTGTCCTAGCCTTTCAAAGCGTATCTTTCGGAACCCCTGCCGTGGACTCTCGCACCGGAGGTTCCAAAGTACCAGGATGGCTCGTTTGAAGCCTTTTCGAATGCATCCTTTGCTTCGTTTGATTGGACATACAACAATCGGACATTGCCAGACGAGGAGACGGTTATCCATCGGGACGAGTCTGCGAATACGTATTTGCTGCGTGAGGTTCTGACGTTGCCAGCGCATGGAAGCGATCGTTGTGTCGACTATATGTCCAACTTTCCAGGTACAAGCTTTTCAATGCCATTGTTTTGAATAATTTAATGCAGCCGCCATTCACTATTCCCGAGGCGTCTCGGCATTTGTATGCGCCTTTGTCGCGGCCAACACGTCAACCCGACTTCAAATGGCTTTGTATCATTGCCAACAGGATGAGTTAGTGAATTATTCCATTGCATTTAGCTGCACATGGCTCGTACCTCGGTCCGACGGCACTTCTTACCATGCCTACCACGGGGTGCAACTGCTTGAGTCGCGGTTGCTTTCATGGATGAAATTTGGTTGTCGTTGTGGTTTGTCTATTTTCAATGGGAAGTGGATATGGCGCGACTTCTATCGCCACTATGGCCCATTGTTTCACAACCTACGGACCATTGGTTTGGGCAACGTGATTCACCATACGTATGTGGTCGACTTGGGCGACCCGACGTGGCTAATTCTCAGCCATCCATTTGTATCGCTTGTCATGGTTGTCGATTGTTTTGTCAACGTTGGCTATTCTGGTGCTGCAGGGAATCGAACAAGCCAATTCAACAACTTGTGGGAATTTTGTATCGGATGTTTGTATGGGTCACGCACAGTACGACAAAAAGCATGAAATTTTTTCAATCGTATAATATGGGTATGGGCCGCGTATTTTACGATGCGATATGCAACCCCCTTGGTGAAGTACATGGCCTGGGAAGATCATTTTCATTCTGTCGATCCTGGCTTAATGGCACTTACAGCTATAGTTTATGCTGGTCCTGTCATCCATTTTATATCCCGAACGCCAATTTTGTGGTTTTTTCAATACCTTGATGCCGTTGCTGCATGGTCCCCCCAAGTAGTTGAAGGCTCATTGGGTACACAAGCTCAAAATGTATCTTTCTTATCGTTATGAGCAGGAATGACTGTGTTTTTGCTGACAATGGCGTCTGTTCCGATTTCGAATTCATGCGCCATGCAATGGCTTTACCACCGATTCAAACGTAATTTTCCTGGTAAATTTCATTTGTCTAACATCGAAAACATAGATCGAGTGTCTCCTGTATCGACTACATATGCTTCTAAGTACTATAACGATTGGAAACACTGGCTACTCTTCTACCGACGCCGTGCGGAGCTCAACTGCGTTGGTGGGACGATATACTCTTTATTTGACGAAAACCCTCGTTACAAGAAGTTTCCCCTCTTCAGCCCCCGTGGCAGCGATTGTTTTATCACATACCATAACAACGCCGGCGTGGTTCTGGGCCAAGTCCGTTTGAGTTTAACATATGCCTTGGACCACCAATCAAGCAACCCGACACTTGCCATATCTGTGTGCAGCCTCCATCATCCAATGAATACAGTCGGGGTGGTCAACACCAAATCGTGCAGCTCATCAATAGACGAAATGACGTCGAGAAAATGGCTACATCTCGGATCATCCGATTGCCAATGGATTCAATAGCAACAATACGTAATTGATCGAACTACATAAACTCGAATCAATTCTAGCGGGCATGCATTTAGGTGGTCATAAAATTACTTGAAATGCAATACCTTTAGTTCAATATCTATATTGTGCAATTGCTCTGAATTTCCAAACCAATTTCAAAAAAACTAGTCCAGCTGGAATGTATTAGAATCGACCAATTTCAAGTCGAAGATGAATACATGATTTTGGGTGCATGAGTCGATAGAGCCAGTACCAGGGTTAATCGCAAGACAGAAACGTGTTAGAAGACCATTGATAATACCTTCCTAGTCGCATATTATTCTGCCTTTTAAAGAAGGTATGCATATGTAGTTGGTGGCACAATCAGTCACGCTGTTGGAAGAACGTGTCGTGTTTTGCACCAACATGAACCAATAATGTAACGTGCACACAATCTATTTTTAGCCCAATTCCGCACGTCACATCAGCACGAGCATGACCAAAGTCCACGTACAGCGGGGGCCGATACCGCCAACGGCCTCTGTCAAATTCAGCACTCTTTCGCTCGTCTACACGACTGGCTACGTCGTCAACCTCGTCCTCATGGTACGACGCTGTCCAGTTGCTGTGTAAATGCGTTCTTGTAGCCGTTCAAGGCCTACCTCTCGGAACCATTTCCTTGGAATTTGCAACCGCTGTCTTCGGACCTTCTCCCATCCAATGGTTCGTACGAAGCATTTGCAAACGCAACATATTCCTATCTCTCTGCCAAATACAACAACAGTACCAATGCAGCGTCGGTCGTCTTTTCGCGCGACACGGACACCAACACGTACATGCTCCGGAATACTATCAAGCTCCCGGAACAAGGCGACGATCGTTGCATGCAATACATGCCTCTCTTCCCAGGTACATGTACAAAACAGATTAATTGTTTGAGCCTCGCTTCCAGGGGCCATATTTTATTCATATGGAGTCACATCCTTTGTGTGTGATTTTCTCGCTCGAAATGCCTCCGGTCGCCTCGAGTCGACCCTCTTTTATTGCCAAGAAGATATTTTGGCCAACACGAAATTTGGAGTCAGTTGTACGTGGGCGGAGCTTTCCAACGACGCGGCGTCGGCTTCGACGTATGAAATTTACCACGCTGTTCAAATCGTCGAATCGGTGGTTTTGAGCTGGGCCAAGTTTGGGCTCCGTGCTGTCCATTCATGTTATATTGTATTCCTCATATGGAATCTCTATTATCGGCATTACGAACCCTTAGTACACAATTTGCGCACGATTGGTTTGGACGACAAATCTTGTCGGTACATCGTGCAATTGGGAGACCCGACGTGGCTCATTCTGAGCCATCCATTTGTGTCAGCCATTATGGTCATCGACAATTATATATGTCTCGGATATGGCAGCGCGGCAATCAACCGCACAAGCCAAGGGACAGACGTGGGGGAGTTTTGTCTCGGTTGTTTGTACGGTTCGCGCACGGTGAATGGAATTTTCTTGGGAATATTTTATGCACTGCGTATATAGGTGTGGGCTGCCTATGCAGCAATGCGATACACGACGCCGATCATCAAATGCATGCAATGGGAACAGAACTTCCAACCGGTGGACCCTGGTTTATTGGCACTTTTGGCGATATTCTACGCTGGTCCTGTCATGTATGTTGTCACAAGAACACCCATCATATGCATATTTCAGTGGTTGGATGCGGTGGCTGTACCCCCTGCACAAAGAAATCAATTGCTAGAAGGGGATCCAGGTACTGACGTCTAGTAATATGTGATGAAGAATAATTTTCTCCAGGGGTGGTGGTATTTTTTCTCATGATGGCGATGGTGCCCTTTGTCACTTCCTTTCTCGCCCAACTCATGCTTCGACACTGCAAACGTACGAATGGTGCAGGTGGTTTTGACTCACATGAACTAGAATGTAAGAGGTTTGACAAACGAAGACAATCCATTTTGACGTATACGTCCTTGCGATTCAACGATTGGAAACACCGAGTTCTTTTTTATTGGCAACGTCGTCATGTATGCGTCAATTACATTGGCGGGACGCTCTACCTTCTCTACGATGAAAACCCCAGATATCAAAAATTACCACTCTTTAGCTCCCGTGGAAGCGATTGCTTCGTCACTTGCTGGGACGACGTCGGTGTCGCCAAGAGTCGAGTTCGGTTGAGTTTGATTCAAGCCTTGGATTGTCAATTGAATTGCGCGTCATTGGCAATTCCGCTATGCCACAGCCATCACGACGTATTAGCTGTGGGTACAATATTCCTTCAAGATTGCAGCACCTCAACCCGATCCACTCCAGGAAAGCGTCTGCATCTCGGTGCCAACAATTGTCAGTGGATTCAGTAGGTTTGAATGTCCACTTTTTATGATTGTCGAAACGTAAAAACGGGGTGCTGTTTGCTTTGTGTGAAAGGCCGTAGTACTTGAATTTCGTGACTCTTCCCTGCAATTATTATCGTTTCCCTGTGTGTTAGCCTCATTGCAAGTATTAGTTAATAACATGTGTCAACACGTGGTCACAAACATTCTTTAGTAAACTTAATACCAGTTTGGACATAAAGCTCACAAAGATGTTTGAGTTGCCTTTTGGTATCCACGCAACATCGAAGTGTCAATCAAAGTGGATTCATGTGTCGGATTGGACGTTATAAATACACCAAAGGACCTTGGGAACCGACATGGACAGTAATAATGCCCAAGGTGCATGTTCTGCAAGCGCCGTCAGCACCGTTGCAAGGACGCTCTGTTCGATGTAGCACCCGTTCGGTCATATTTACGTTTGGCTATGTCGTAAATCTCGTCGTCATGGTACTGTATTGCACCAGCCATATCCCTCACTTCATGTTGCAAGCCATTCAAAGCCTACCTCTCGGAGCCGCTACCATGGAACCTTCACCCGCATTCTCTTGACCTTGCGCCAAATGCGTCCTTTGAAATATTCTCAATCAAGGCCTTTCAGTTTCTCTCGGAGACGTACAACAATAAGACAGTGCCAGAGTCGGCAACGATTTCGCGAGATATGGCGGCTAACACGTATTGTTTACGATACACGATGGCTTTTCCGTCATTCGGTGACCATCAATGCATTGAATACATGCTTGGCTTTCCAGGTAGTGAATACAAACGAGGCTACGATTGACTTATGCTAGCTGCTTTGTATTATTCGCTTGCTACGACGGAGTTTTTGTGTGATTTTGTTGCCGACAACACAACAACTCGTCTAAACCGTCCATTGTACCACTGCCAACAAGACCGCTTCGTGACAATGTCCATTGCGTTTAGTTGTACGTGGATAGTACCGCTGGAGCAGCCCGACACATTCGACGTGTACCATGGTGTCCAGCTTCTCGAAACTCCAATGTTTTCGTGGATAAAGTTGGGCTATCGCGTCGGTCTCTCTGTTTTTATTGGATTTGCTCAATGGCGTCTATATTTTCAGCATTTAAAGCCTCTTTTGCACAACTTGCGCACCATTGGTTTGGCCAATCTGAACGACGAGGCGAATTATGTTATCCAATTGGGCGATCCAACGTGGCTCATTCTGAGTCATCGAATTGTGACACTAGTTATGGTCCTGGATTGTTTTGTCAACGTCGGCTATTCGGGTGCGGCGGGAAATCGAACAAGTCAGGTGAATAATATTTGGGAATTTTGCCTCGGTTGTTTGTATGGCTCCCGTGCAGTACGTGTCGCTCCAGCTATTGTAATCAGTTGTGGTTGTAGGTATGGGCAGCATATTTTGTAATGTACTACGCAACGCCGTTGGTAAAGTATATGGCTTGGGAAAAGCACTTTCAACCTGTGGATCCTGGCCCGATGGCCATGACCGCAATATTTTATGCAGGCCCTGTCATATACAACAATTCGCACACTCCAAGTCTGCTATTCTTTCAATGGCTTCATGCTATAGCAGCGCCGAATATTGAAATCGTAGAATGTGCTCTGGGTAAACATTGGAATAAATACCACCTGTTCTTTTCATTGAAGATTAACCTCATTCTAGGGATGGTAGTATTTCTATCCACAATGGCAGCGGTGCCCGTGCTGTTTTCATGCACTGCACAGTGCACACGCCGCGCATTCAAAAGTAGGCAATGCAAAGTACATCTCAAATATTGTTTCTGGATTGTAGAACGCCACATAGCACCAACTCGACGGCCATTGTACGCTTCTATGCGATTCAACGATTGGAAGCAATGGATATTATTCTACCAACGTCGCCTGTGGACGCCCCAAGACCAAGTTGGCGGGACGTTGTACTATCTCTTTGATGAAAACCCTCGATACAGAAAGTATCCACTTTTCAGCGCTCGTGTCTCGGATTGCTTTGTTACTTGTTATAACACTGACGGTGTCGTCGTTCGACAAGTGCGACTCAGTTTGATGCACTCGTTGGATTGCCAGTCAACAGATCCCACTCTTCGTATTCTGTTGTGCCCCCACGTACACTCTACGTCAGCCGTGGGTAGTATCAACTCAGAGGGATGTGACAACTCGGAAAAGGACAAATCGTCAAAATATATTCACCTTGGCGCTTCTGGCTGTCAATGGATTCAATAGATAAATTTAGGACAGTAATTTACCTGTTCTATGAGAAGAAACCCTCGGAGAAAGAGCAGTTTATCTGTTCTAGAATAAACACATATTTATCAAAGCATTTCCTTTGAAACCGGACTGTGCATCACATATTTGCCCTGCTTGAATAAAATTCGTCCCACGAAGTTTTCTGGATTTTGAAGAGTGAACTTACAACATTAATATCGCTTTCAACTCGCGCGTATCTCCACTTTCTGCTATCATTTTTCAAGAGGAGATATCTACTCAACGTTCTACGTGCTACCGCAATAGCTGTATCTGGTCGACAAGAACATATTCTGACATGTGAAAATGATTTCGGCATGATATCACCGGGGGAATCCGTTCATTCCTCACTTGTATCCCAGGCGTCGATGCTACGCCCAGTTCGACAAGCTTGCCTTTGCAGTGTTGTATTGCAATGACGCGGAATCACGGCGTGATTTATCAGTGGAGTTTACATCCACCATGACGGCCAAACACAAGCAATTTTAATCCTGCAAGTCCATAGCTATCTTTATCGTGCAAAACCTGTAGCTTCACGGGGTCCAGACTGCTTCGTGCGACCTGGTTACCAAGTTTAGGCACAAAGCCGTACGCCCAGAAATTTAATCAAGACCTTTGACATTTCCATGGTATTCTACTAGAAAAGCCAATGCAGCGAACCTGTTTAAATGTTGACACGTCTCAAAAATGGAGTGACAGAAAAGGTCCACTCTCTAAGTTAGGCGCAAAACTCGTAGTAAACTATATCAATGTACTTATGAGTTACTTTATTTTTGGTCACAGAATTTGTATGAATTGGCTGGATTAGATAACGTTATCGTTGAAATTTACTTGTTGTTTTTTCGGGTTGTACGAAAACGACACGACAACCTGTTAAACATGATACATAGATTAATTAACCTTCAGAGTTGTCCTGAGTTGTAACTCGCGCAATCTGGAGATTGCGCGTGTGCTTATTGAAGGGAAGACTCATGTCCAACGACAAGCGTCCGATGACCATCGAAGACGCGACGAGGTGCTTTGATGAAGAATACAACATTCGCTACAGTTTTTGACCCCTCCCTCTTCACATTTCACTCACCGCTGTTGCCCCTCCCGTCAAGAGGCAAGTGAGTGTAGGTATTACACAATGAATTGGCTTTCTGTTCCTTAGTTTTCTTTTTATAGCGTCGTATACAGTTTGATACACAAGCTCATCAAATCGTGCTCTGTGAGACTTTCCTTCTTGGTGGAATACGTCGTCGCAAAGAGCTTTGAATTCTTCATTGTAGATGTCATTTCGGCAGCATTTAATGTCTCTAACTCAGTTCTATTTGCAAAAAGGTGAATCTTAGAGATGACAAGCTTGATTTAAAATCTTTTGTTGACCAGTAGGTCCAAAACATTTCGGGGGAATTAAGCGCAATGGTTGAATTATTTCTTTGGCATTGTATACACTACACAAGGAAAGAGAATATGACATTCACGGGCAAGGGTAGTGGAATTTGGTCGCCATTGGTGAAGCGATGGTGATTCAATTCAAGGTATTTCCGGACACAACGGAGGCGTGCTCCATTATGGAGCCGTGTTACTTCAGCAATTCGCATAGATAATACGTCATCCACTGGATATGCTGTTTCGTTGTCTTGATTCATTCTCTTCTACGTCCGTCACCTCCTCCGTCGGCAAGTCATCGTCGACATCACAACGTCCTGACTACTTTGTGCGCGTCTCCGACGGTTCATATCTGTATTTATAAGTGCCGCGCGGGCACGAAAAGATTTTTTCGTAAAATGAGATTAACCTAAGGTAATTTCGAGAAGTATAGAATTATCAAGTCAAATATACCTTCTGGTATTTATGTTCCACGATTTTCGTGATTTCGTGAACCTTTGTAATTCAATTAGTATAACGAACTTTAACGCCCCCAAAATTTTTGATACACCTACTTGCCTGTCAAAAATTAGGCGTTTCTCTGAAGTACGATTCACCTAAATATCTATGATATGCTTTCGAGTTTTCGTGCCGAATTGTCTTACCTTGATCAATGCCCAAGGTTGTAATGGCGCACCCAGGATTGATAGGCCAACAATAATTTGAATCCGAATGAATTCAATCAATCATACAAGCTTCGTTAATAGCAACATGAAGTATGATCAAAGCCCTTTCAAATCGCGTGCCTACATGCTTTGCCAGTGTGACAACGCTTCCTCCAAATTTTGAAGTCATGTCGTTGTGGTGATCATGCTGGTGTGACCATGGATTTTATGGCGTCAAATTTGTCGATCTATTGTCAATCCTCTCGTTCTCTCGTTTTCTTTCCCCAACCTAGACGCTGTCGAGTGACATCACCCCATTGTCGAATTATTGAAGCAAAACCTGGCAATATTCGGAAAATCTCATTGTTGACCCACCGTTGTGCTTAATCTTGTGGACTAAATATCACATTCACAATTTCATTGCAATTCCATGATTAATTGTAATGATATCGTGCATTTGCTCCTGTATTTGTGAAGGCGATAGAAGGACATCAAACACGTGACATTTTTACGTCAGCAGTACCCCGTTTATGCATAAGTTGTCCTTCATTTTTGGAAAAAAAGTACGAATGTTCCTAATTATAAAGCAGTTGTGGCGTGAAATACACGTTGCGAAAGCATATGGCAGTGATGCACCTTTTTGATGTCAAGGAAGCGCAATAATTGCCATTATTTTAAATTGTAAAACCTGTTCGCCTTCTGGTGTCGCATTCTGCATATATTCACACATTTCAATTTGTCGATAACCTCGCCACACGCTAGCGAGTCAAAGAAGCCATTGACAATTTGAAGCAGCAGGAATTAAGACGGCTTTCATATCGGCCGACATTTCTCGATTGATCGGTTTGACAAACGTGCATACGGCTCCGGTTGTACACCGCGACTGAGTTGGAATGGTAGACATGTTCTCGCTTTGTGATGAAACTATGGGGATGTCCAAAGCCAAAATCAAACTCAATCGGTATTGGTGCGTGATTCTACCCGTCACTGAGTCAATACACTTAACAAAACAGTCGGTGCCTCGACAACTGAAAAGTGGTAACTTTTTAAATCGCGGATTGACATCAAAGAGGTGGTAAAGAGTGCCCCCCGATTCGGACTTGACAGTCAAATGTTTGTGCAGTGGATATAAACCACGGTGTTTCCAGTCATTATAGCGCATCGATGCAAACGCGCGTGTGTCCGAACGATGGGGTAGTGAATCAGGCGCCCCGTCTACAAAAAATTGTGATTAGTCAAATTAAATTCAAGTTGTGGACCACGTACAAGTGAAGTAGTTTCGAAGACGGCAGTGTTGGAGATATGACGTAATCAAGGGTACAGTGGCAAAGATTATGAGCAAGAACACCATGCCTATAAATCGACGTGGTCAGGTACACTCAACAAAAGGTTACTCAACCTCCTGTCCCATCCAGGGTTTGGCCCTCGTCATCCGCTAGCACGCCAATCTGCGATAATTCTTGGAGAAGTAACACAATTGGTGTCTGGGTGATGAAATACACGAGGGGACCAGCGTAAAATGCAGCCATCAGCGCCATCATGCCTGGATCCACCGAAACAAAATATTTCTCCCATTGCAATCGCTTGATTATAGGTGAAGAAAATATCATGATTGCGTACGACGCCCACACCTAGAAACCTCAGTGTTTAAAGTTAAAATGATCTCAATTGTCTCTACCATGTTGGAGCCAGAAAACGAGCCGATCGCAAACTCCCACATGTCATGTACTTGGTACACTCGATAGCCCGCAATGGCCGCATACGACGTGCTGTAAACAACGTCGACTACCATTACGATACAGACAAATGGGTGGCTGAGAATGAGCCACGTTGGATCACCAATTTGGATTTCGTACAAACCGCCGTCGTTGCTACTTAAGCCCATGGTGCGTAAATTGAGGACGAGAGAACGATACTGACAATAATATAATCGCCAAACTTGAACCGCAATAAAACACGAGAGCCCCAGCCGAAGGCCTAATTTAATCCAGCTCCACGTTGCGTTTTCCATGATTTGAACGGCGTGGTACACCCAAAACGTGCCAGTTGAATTTGGAAGTGCTTCGATCCATGTGCAACTTTCGCTGATCAGCAAACCTGCAACTCGGTTGTGTTGGCATATAAACTGCGGTGCATGCGACTGGTCGGATGTATTTTGGGCCAAAAAATTGCATACAAACTGGACCATGCCTTGGCCGTAGAAGATACTTCCTACGACTTATTATCAATCTCTCGTATGTCTAGGATGTTGGGAACCTGGAAAGTGAATGACAAAGGCATCACACATTGTCGGACTGTTGGAAGGCAAGGTCATCCTCGAACGAATGAGCGCCGTGTTGGTATCTCTATCCCGGGAGAAAAGTGTTCCTATCGCCAGTGTACGGTTGTTGTATTTCGCTCTAAGCACGTGGAAAGTATTGTTGACAAAGTCTTCAAACAATAGAGTTGACGTGTTGAGAACGACGTGGCGTAACGACCAAGGTACGGGCTCACCAACATAGGCCTTCAGTGGCTGGAGAACAGAAATCATGGACTGTCGAGCGCAGAAGTATTACCTCGAGAACAATATTTGCTACATAGAAGCACGAATAGAGTAAGGAGAGTTTACTGAATCGAGTGGCCCGAAGATTCACATTTCGAACTGGACGTGACAGCCAAACGCCAGTGGTCGATGGGCCCTCGGCATGGACTTTCGGCATGCCTACGGGGCCTGCTGTTGAGCTTGAAGTTGCTATTTTTAGGCATGTTTTGGGACAATTCAACAATATCATTACTGATAGCAAATTCATTAAATAAAGTCATATATAGCTGTACCAAGTGTAAACTTGAATCATACAAACTTCAAGCTATTCTGATTTGCTGACAGCTAACCCTTTGAATCCGATGGAATTTGCCCCAAAATTTGCAACCGGAGATGCACTAATTCGGTGAGCTACTGCTTTAACCAATTCCGTATTGTAATACCTTCAATTCCACGGTTAGTTGGGTAAATTTTGGCCTTTGCGCAATGACAAGATGACGATTGCTTACATGACGTCCAATTGAGTGATCCAACGTGGCTCATTCGCAACCCATCCATTTGTATGGGTCGCTGCCGGTCAAACTGCATTTGAGCCCATATGCAGCCGTGGCAGTTGCTGGATCATTGCCTCATAACGTTAGCTTTATTAATTTGTCTTTCGGGAAACGCTCGTTTCGAGGGATGTGCGTATTACAATTTCTTCCATTTCAAATGTATGTGTTTCATTCCACGTTTGCGATGGGAGAAATTCATTGTTTGCGGATGCATGTATCGTGCTCTTGGCTATATTCCTTGCCGGTCCTGTGGTCTACAGAATCGAATGTTCCCTCATTGTTTTACTCGTCCACAACCAGCTCCTACAATTCGTGGATGCACTCTTTGGTAAATTATCCATTGCTGCACCTGCTCGTCAATTTTGCAAGCTAGTATGTATAACCTTGAATTGTACTACAGGATATCATGTACAACTCAGTAGGTTTAAGGCGCAAGGTGACTTGCATCATTGAGGAACGTAGACACCCTGGTCGATCAAAAAATCGTCGGACACGTATTTTTGAAGAATTGTTTATTATTTATAACTATCTTTAAAAATAATTGTTTGTATTGCTATATAATGTCTGTCAATTTTTTATAAGGGTGTCGCATCTCTGTCGTTATGCGACCCCAAAATAACCTGGTGTGCCAGATCTGATGACGATGTCGCAAGTTCATGCCACGGTCACGCGGGATTTGTCGCGGCCAAACTCTGGTCAAAAAGAAATCCTCAGGAGAATTCAATTCAGTCGATTGTCTCTTCTCTATTCATGTTTCTATGTCGCCAACATCGTGACCGAGGTTTGTCGCCAATCCATCAAGCAGTGTGCAACATTATAAGAATGCATTCTGTAGCCACTCAAGGCCTATGTCAGTGAACCTCTGCCTTGGTTACTGCGCCATGTATCTCTCAATACGTCAAGTTTATCGTTTGACGACTACGTGAACGTCACGTATAGCTTTCTTGTCTCTAAATACAACACTCGCACGCTGGCACCCGACTCGGTCTTTTCCCGCGACAAGGATGCAAACACGGCACTCCTTCGTTCTAGGATGACATTGCCATCGAGTAGTCCAGATGACTGCGACGCATTTGTTATTCATTTTCCAGGTTCGTTTTGATGATTGTTTCGATGGCGATAATTATTTGGTAGGAAGTATATTCTACGGCCAAGGCATGGTCGATTTTGTGTGTCATTTTTTGGCCCAAAATGCGTCGGCCCAGTTAACCGCGCCACAAAGCATTTGTCAGCACAATAAAATTGCTGGATTGCTCTTTAGCGACAGTTGCACTTGGCTCGACCCAATTCCAAATGCAACGGCAGGAACATTTTGGGTCTACCACGCCGTCCAAATCGAAGAATTTGCAACTTGGAGTTGGGTTAAATTCGGCCTTCGAATCAGTTTGGCAATCTTTATTGCAATGCAAGTGTGGACATTGTACTATTGCGAATATGGGCCTCTGCTTTACAATTTACGCACCAAGGGCTTAAGCAACGATGACGGTGGGTTGTACGATATCCAAATTGGGGACCCAACGTGGCTTATTCTGAGCCATCCATTCATTTGTGCAGCCATGGTAGTCGATATACTTTACAGCACGGCATACACCGCCATTACTGGCTATCGCGTCGGTCAAGTTCAGGACTTGTGGGAATTTGCAATTGGCTCGTTTTCAGGCTCCAACATGGTGCACAATTTACTTTTGTTGTCGACAATTGAAGCCTGATTCTAGGTATGGGCGGCGTATGCGATCATGTTATTTTCGACTCCTTTAATCAAGATTCTACGTTGGGAAAAATATTTTGCACCAGTGGACCCCGGCATTATAGCCCTAACAGCAGCAATTTACGCTGGGCCACTCTTCTATCTCATCATCCAAACGCCAATAGTATTATTTTTTCAGCTTATCACGCAAATTGGAGTTCCAGCCGATGCCAAAGGTCAATCCCTCGATGCAATCACAGGTACTGGGGCGCACAATGTCTACCTGTCTCACGTGTGATCACAAAGGCATGGTATTTTTGTTTCAAATGTTTGCGTCTGTGCCTTTGATCAATTCGATATGCTTCCAATGCGCTCACCGCCGCCGACGCATTCGACGTAGAACGCATCCTTTGAAACGAGATGCTGAACCTTGTGTAGTGTGGCGGGCGCCCGCTGCACCAACGCGCGAAGGCGTCGCCTTCGCCTCGATGCGCTACAACGACTGGAAATATCGTGGGCTATACCCTGGTCGCAAGCTCACGACGGCCGAATCGGGAGGGACATTGTACCAACTTTTTGATGCGAACCCGAGGCTTCGAAAACTGCCGCTCTTTAGTTGCCGTGGCACAGACTGTTTTGTACGATGTGTGGGTGAAGTGACGGGCCAAATCACGCATCAGTACCGCTTGAGTTTACTCTCGGGGCTCGATGTCCCCATGATATCCTTGGGAGATCAATGCATGGCGACGATCGAATCCCAACGGAGTACGACGGGGGCGGTATGTGTATTTGTCAAACCAAGCAGTACACTGGCGTCGTCCAACAAGTTGACGGCTCCATTAGCGCTCATCCCAGCCTCCTCGAATTGTCGATGGCTTCTTTAATTCGATATGGTGACAACACTTAAGAGTAATTCTTTATTTTCTGGAGTGCATGTCCAGGGTTGAATATTTTCAAGTCTCCAAATCAGCTGGTCGACACTCTGGCTATCCATGTTGGCTCATCGCACCACTCGTCGTCTCGCAGACAATATCTAAAAGTAAACCGAGATTGACTGGATATGGGAATTTGGGGCTCTTTTCCAAGTCTCTTGAACTAGAGTGATGCGTTGCAGTTGGCTGCTGCTTGAGGGTTTAAAACCGTTTTCGAACCTCTATTTATATCTCCTTGGTGGCATTTCGGCACTTCGGGGATGCCGAAAATTCATGTCCAACAAGCCACGGCGACAACATCTAGTATTGGGGGTCGAACTATTTCTTTTGACAGGCTGGCACGTGTCTACTCGTGTGTCTACATCTTGAATCTCGTGACCGAGGTACTGCAATACCTCCATGTCGTTCTTGGGTCAAAATGGCTCGACCCAAATACTCGTGCCACGCGCCATGTGCAACCATGTTCTCGCCGTCGGATTTCATTTCCCATTGGCGAGAGCTGTACTTCGATTGACACATTGTCAACCACCGCAACGGACCATGCATTTCGCGTCTCCCACGCCAATCTCGTTGTCGAATATGCGTTGTGGTGCTGGACGAAATTTCTTGTCCGCGTGTGTTTGTCGGGCTTAAGTGCGGTTGAAATTTGGCGTCAATATTATCGGCACTACATCCCGCTCTTGGCCAATTTGCGCACGCTGAGTTTGGATGGATGTTACTACGAGCGTGTACGAAGTACAAGTT